>LNAC01000427.1:215356-393580 GCA_002007465.1 Ailurus styani
CTGTTGATGGACATCTAGGTTCTTTCCATAGTTTGGCTATTGTGGACATTGCTGCTATAAACATTCGGGTGCACGTGCCCCTGAGGATCACTACCTTTGTGTCTTTAGGATAAATACCCAGTAGTGCGATTGCTGGGTCGTAGGGTAGCTCCATTTTCAACTTTTTGAGGAATCTCCATACTGTTTTCCAGAGTGGCTGCACCAGCTTGCATTCCCACCAACAGTGTAGGAGGGTTCCCCTTTCTCCGCAACCTCGCCAACATCTGTCGTTTCCTGACTTGTTGATTTTAGCCATTCTGACTGGTGTAAGGTGGTATCTCGCTGTGGTTTTGATTTGTATTTCTCTGATGCTGAGTGATGTTGAGCACTTTCTCCTGTGTCTGTTGGCCATTTGGATGTCTTCTTTGGAGAAATGTCTGTTCATGTCTTCTGCCCATTTCTTGACTGGATTATTTGTTTTATGGGTGTTGAGTTTGAGAAGCTCTTTATAGATTTTGGATACTAGCCCTTTATCTGATATGTCATTTGCAAATATCTTCTCCCATTGACATCAGATTTTCTAGAGAGTTAAGCGGCTGAACTGAAAAAACCTTCTCAACATTCCCCTTCCCCTTCTGGGAACCATGAGACCTTCAGATACAGCAGTTTATTCCAAAGTTTTTTTTTTTTAAATATAAAGTGTCAAAGGAATGGACCGCTTCCCCAACCCATCAGGTTTCAATGTAAATTTCTTTTTTATAACTTATTTTGCTCTTGGGTAGAATAGTTGGAGATTAATCAACATGGGTATGTCATTAAAATGCAGGTTTGGACTTTGGGGTGCACAGCCCACTCCAGTACTCGTGAATATTTATTCTTCATGATCCATCTCTCAGACTGCTTTCAAGTATTCATATGGTCAGCATGTCGAACAGTTTACTCTTTACATCCCCTTTAGGATCTCACATATTTTATGTTGCTACATGTATGTTTTCTCCTGTTTCAAAGCTTTTCTTTTAGAATAGTAAGAGTGTTACACACAGGGGATTATTATGCTACTCATTAATTCACCAAGCATTAATGGAGTGCCCTAGGGCTGCCATGCACTGGGCTACGTGGGGTTTCTTGTCCCTGTACGGATCCAGCCATCTTTCAGTGCTACCTGTTAGGGAACGCCATTGATTTTCCCATAGAAGGCTTCCATTATCTCTTCATATGCTCACTTCAAAAGAGGTTGGTCTTTAGAAAGAAGAAAATCTGTTGAGCAAATTCTCTGACTTCCTGTCCATACTGTATTTTCAGCAACGGGCTGTAACATTTTAAAATAGCGTATTTCTCTTTTAAGTGTTGATCGTTCTTATCCCTTGATTTTCAGTTGTCATTTTGTATTCCGATAACGACAAAAGTGCTTGTTAGATGTTGTCTTAAACATTTTGCTACTAGAAGATATTTCCCGAGGAGCTCTTTGTGCTGGATGCTGGTAGAAGCCACAGTGGAACTTCTGAACCAAAAATACTGGTTCATTTCCACTGACTTGATGATGGATTTTTTTCCTTACATACGAGGACATGTTTGGGCCTCTTAGTAGTCAGGAATGTGTCTTTCATTTGACAGTGTTTATATATGCTGTATGTATATAAATTAAAATTGTGAGAATCCTTCCATTTCCTGGAAGCTGGTTTCATGATTATGCTGAGTAAGGAAAAGATGGAAAAGTCCTTTTAGTGAATACTGTCTTGCCTTTAAAGATTAGTCAGTAACACGTTTAAATTTGGTAATGCATGTCTTTAGAGTTTACTAAAAACCGCTTTTCAATCCACAGGATCTCCGTTCATGTTGAAGTCAGGAGGTATTTTTGCTCAAATGTGTGGTAGAAGTAAGAGTCCATATGTGGTGTTCATGGGGCATGTAAATATGCCGACATAACCACGGGCAGTTTGGCACCGTCAACTCAGATAGGAATGTTTAACCTCTTGATATGTAACAAGGAAGCAAATTTTCACATAGTTCTGTGAATTTCAGAGAAATCAGGAAGTGGATCAAGTAGGGGTAAAAGGTCCCACTTTCCTTCTCCTACACCAGACTTAGAGCCGTGCTCCCAGCCTTCGTTCTGCCCCCGAGCAAGGCAGCTAGAATAAAGAGTGCCAGGGAACAGTCCAGGCTTTGCACTTTGAGACAAACTCGGAGATAGACACGTGTCCACTAACCTCAAAACTAGTGGTGTAATATTTCTTCCCCCCTATCAAAATCATATCTGGAACTTGAGTATGTAAAACAAAAATAAGCACTGCTGTTCTGGTTGAACTACAGGTGGGAGTGGGAGTGTCCTGCACCTTTGACTTTGATCAGTTTTGTCCCTTGCAAGAGGCCCCTTGACACTCTGCTCTGCAAAACCCAGATGGAAAACTATTTCCCTAGATAAAAGTCAACACATAGAAATCCCGAAGTCCTAAATCTACCTTCCTTTTTCATGAAAATGACTGTCTTCCTGCCCATTCCTTGGCCAATTCTCTTGCATCGAGAGTTGTGTTCTACTGCTTGTTCAGAGTATTCACAAATGGAACTTGATAAAGGAAATACTGCCACATGACATTTTTCCTATTGCATAAGTTTTTAGAAATAATCGTAGGTGTTGAGAAGCAATAGGTTGAGAAGCAATGGGGGATGACCTTAATGTAAAGATTTTATTAATCATTAAAATGTGTCATCATTAATAAAATTTATTTTAAACTGTTTTTCCCAAAATATCAGTATATTTCTCTGGTTTTCACATTCCTGAGAATCACTTTCTTAAATGTTGGAAGCCTTCATTATTCCAGAGCCTCTGACTGTTCTTCAGAGTCAGTCTTACGTAAGAATCTCAGGGAACTCCCACCATCGCTCATCCAGGCACTATTAAAGGATGTGAAAACTTGCCCTAACGCAGTAAGCTTTGGTACTGGAATGAAAATTTGGTTAGTTTGTCAATCACTAACATTCCTACATGATTTTCTAGGCTCACATCATATGTAGATGAGGCTGCACACTTCAATAGTAATCTTGCCCAAAATCTTGATTCATATTTTAAAAATGTATTTTCATGTCTCATTCCATTTGCTCCTACAAAAAACCCTTTGAAAAATATTGAGCAGACATGATTCCCACATAATAGATGGGGAAATGGAAACTCAGAGTAGCTGAATAACTGAATCCGAGATGCACAGCTATAGAACCCAAGCAAGGATTACAACTCTGTGATTTCTCCCTTAGCCCTCTTGCCATCACTGGCTGTCCACCACCGTAACGTACAGTATTCAGGTAAGAAACCATATTTCAGGGACGCCTGAGTGGCTTAGTTGGTTAATCAGCTGCCTTCGGCTCAGGTCATTATCCCAGGGTCCTGGGATCGAGTCCCACATCAGGCTCCTTGCTCAGCAGGGAGCCTGCTTCTCCCTCTGCCTCTGCCTGCCACTCTGCCCGCTTGTGTTCTCTCTCTCTCTGACAAATAAATAAGTAAAATCTTAAAAAAAAAAAAAAAAAGAAAGAAACCATATTTCATCCTCGGCACATTAATGTGAATCTGACACAGGCGCAGGCCAATATTGTCACCCCCACCTAATGTCTACTCTATAGAGCAGAGATTGGTGACCTTGTGTGTGCCAAGGAGGAAATGACGATGGAAAGATTACAAAAATGTTTAAAGCATTTTTAAATGCAGTCCCCCCCCACTTTTTTGAAGAAAAAATACTCTCAAAGAGAGAGGAATAGAATATACAATTTTTGATGTCTTGTTCCTTGAGTTTCTTTGTTAAAATTTTCCTTAAAGCTGAGGATCCTGGTAAGTGAGCCATAGGAGAACATACCAGAGGGGTTCCCCAACATGGTGATCATCAAAATTGCTTTTGAAACTGTAAAAAAAAAAAAAAAAAAAAAAAAAAGACAGACAGACAAATAGGTGCTAGTCCTTGAGATTCATAGGTTTGGGACAGAGCCTGGACATATATTATGGTTAGAAACTTCCATAGGTGATTCAGATATGCAGGAAAGTTTAAGAATTGCTGAAAGAAAAGCCAGATAAATGGACTATCCTGTGATGTAGAGAGACATATCATTCACTTCATTGTTCAAATACGTGGATTAGTGCATGGTTAGAAGGGATTTTCGGGCTTTCAAATGATCAGAAGTTAGGAGGCTTTGAGATGGGAGGCCTGCTGAGGATTTTTTCTGACTCGAAAGATGTTTCCTCAGAAACCTCCTTGAGAGCAGAAGACCTGGGACAATATTCCCCAGCCCAGTGATCAAGCTGGATTCTAGGTCCACCACTTAATAGAATTGTGACCTTGTACGTATCACTTAAAACCTCTGTGCCTCAGCCTTTTGACAGGATAGTGGTAGGGATTAAATGTGTTAATACTACTAAAGTGCTTAGAACAGTGCTTGGCGGAGTCAGGGCTTAATGAATTTCAGTCACTGTTGTTGCTGTTGGCATCGTTCGTGACTTATTATCAAGACAATTAAAAACTTTAGTAACAGGCTTCCTGTGTAAATTTGCTTCATTTTGTACCAAACTTGATGAGACGGAAACTCTGTTTTGCTGTAATCTTTGGAGTCTAATTTGTTTATTAATGACTTTCATCCCCCTTCATCCATCTAAATCCTACTCATTCTTCAAGACCCAGTTGGAGTGATGGAGTTGGATTCCAGGTCCAGCACTTAGTAGACCTATGATCTTGGGCTAGTTGCCTAAATTCTCCATGGCTTGAGTAATGTTGAGGGAAATACTTTCCCCCCATCCTGTGGTTCCACAAGGGCACCTACTTCCTAAAATGCACAAGGGTCAGATCAGAGAAGCATTCTGGGTCTTCTCTCATCGCTGTTACTTGCTCCTTTCTGTGAGAAGTGGTGATCAATCTGATTGGTGGGACCTTACTAAACCTGTCCTCTCCTGGAGTGTATTGTATACACTATGTAAATCAAAGTAATGGGCTGCTGGTGCTGAAGTTGAGCCCACCGCTCTCTTGCTTTGTGGGACTACCATGTCCAAGTGTGTAGGTTCTTGGCATTCTAGCTATTATGCAATAAGCAGTAAATGCAGGGCTGGCTTCTTCAGGCCCTGCCAACACCTGTGCCCACCGTGTTTTCTAACCCAGCCTTGCTAACATGAGGCTGACTCTGTATTTTGATTCCCTCTTGGCGGTGTGTTCCTATTCTGTTCTCAATTCAGAATCCCAAAGGGAGGAGGTGTGGTTACCCCAAATTTGTACTATTTTTTTTTTAAAGTTTTGTTTTGTTTTTAAGATTTTTTTTATTTATTTGACACAGAGAGAGAGATCAGATCACAAGTAGGCAGAGAGGCAGGCAGAGAGAGAGAGAGGAGGAAGCAGGCTCCCCGCTGAGCAGGGAGCCCAATGCGGGCCTTGATCCCAGGACCCTGAGATCATGACCCGAGCTGAAGGCAGAGGCTTTAACCCACTGAGCCACCCAGGCGCCCCCAAATTTGTACTATTAAGTAAGAAGTTGAATAAATGGTAATTTTTTTCAAAGTTGAATGAGTTAGGGTCCTTGTCCCAAAATACCTGTCTTATAAGTTAGCCTTTTTCCCCCCATGTATTTTAGTCTTTTTAAGTTTTTAATTCCAAATTATATATAGTTACAGGTATACAATATAGTGATTATATATAGTTACAGGTATACAATATAGTATTATTATATAGTTGTAATAGTTGTATAGTACGCAGTATTATATATAGTTACAGGTATACAATATAGTGATTCAACAACCATGCATTTTCGTCTTAATTCTGCAGTTGAAATTGTAAACCCTTTTAAAGCAAAACGTATGTGTCATACATTGTCTTAGTTCTCATAGCACATAGCTGATTGCGGTGCCAGGGGTACTTCCTCAATAAGTCAACATTTCCTTCCTGCATGGAAAAGACTTCAGCATTGTTGTGGTCAGCTAGGAAAGCACTGTGAATGGGAAATCATTTCTAGGTAAGTGGCCATAAACGCGTCTTGATTTCCAGCTTCCATGCCCCAGAACCTCACCAACATTAAACTCTTTATGGGCACTTTTCTTGCTTTATGGCTTGTATGTGCTAAGAGGTTAAACAGGTCAGATAACCTTATCTTTTGCTCTACACAATATGATTTATACTGAACAAAACCCTAGGTCAACAGCCTCCTTTTCTCTGTCACCCCTCCTCCCTTTCATTCCCTCTTTTGGGATTGCTCTTAGGGACATGCCAATGACAGCATGTTCTACAGTGAACAATAGCTGTTGATTTAATCTGTGTCTAACCTGTTCCCCATCCCCTCTCTCTAACGGTGAAGCTCCCAAAGCCAGGGATTCCACCTCATTCATCTTGGTGTCCCTGGCGTCTGTGCTCAGAGATTGTTAAAGCACAGGTGTTAGGAGAAAGCTAAGTCATAGTCCTCCTAAGCTGTGAGTTTGACACGTTGACCCCAACAAAAGGCTTTCAAGGATAACCCCGCAACAGAAGGATGGATGACCTTCATGTCTCTGAAAGGAGAAAAGGCAGAAATGGAGCTTTAAAAATATTTGTGGGATTTTTTTTTTCCTCATAGAATACTCATGGTCTACCTATGAGTTTCTTCACATGAGAGAATGGCAGAAATATAGCGGGTTATGACCTTCCACTTCAATGATATGACCAGAGCTGTGCTGATTAAGCATGAGCCTGAAATCATGATTCTGATGTATACCTTGGAGGTATCACCTCATTGCCCCTGTGTTCCCATAAACATTTTTTTAAGAACTGTTTTTGATGTGTGAGCCTCTAATTAGTTGTGTAAAATTGACCATTTGGGGTAACACTGAAACACTTCCTCGAAAGCTACCAGCAGCCAGGAGTGCACCCACTTCTGTAGGTCTCGGATTTTCTTGTTATACTTAAAAGTCAGTGACAATTTCAGGAAGCAACAGATGTTGGTGAGGATGTGGAGAAAGGGGAATACTCTTACACTGTTGGCGGGAACGCAAGCTGGTGCAGCCACTCTTGAAAACAGTATGGAGGCTCCTCAAAAAGTTGAAAATACAGCTACCCCACGACCCAGTAATTTACACTACCAGATATTTACCCCGAAGATACCAATGTAGTGATCTGAAGCGTGGTGAAGTGATCTGCACCCCAGTGTTATAGCAGCAATGTCCACAACAGCCAAACTATGGAAAGAGCCCAGATGTCTATGAATGGATAAGGAAGATGTGGTGTATATATATACAACGGAATACTATGCAGCCATCAAAAAATGAAATCTTGCTATTTGCAATGACATGGAAGGAACTAGAGGGTATTATTATGCTAAGTGAAATAAGTCAATCAGAGAAAGACAATTATATGATCTTGCTGTTATGTGGAATTTATGATACAAAACAGAACATCATAGGGGGAGAGAGCTGAAAATAAAACAAGATGGAACTAGAGAGGGAGACAAACCATAAGAGACTCTTAATCATAGGAAACAAACCGAGGGTTGCTGGAGGGGAGGGGAGGGAGATTGGGTAAGTGGGTGATAGACATTAAGGAGGGTATATGATATAATGAACACTGGATATTATACAAGACCGATGAATCACTAACCTCTGATTCTGAAACCAATAATACATTATATGTTAACTAATTGAATTTAAATTAAATAACAGAAAAAAAAATAAATATCGCCGCCTTTAAAGAAAAGTCAGTAACAGTTTGAACTCAGGATTCAGTCACTTGAAGACTTCATTAAGAGTTATCCAGTCAAGGGACATCTGGCTGGCTCAGTCGGTAGAGCATTTGATTCTTGATCCTGGGGTCATGAGTTCCAGCCCTGCGTTGGGTGTAGAGCTTACTAAAAAAAAAAAAAAAAAAAGTTACCAAGTCAGTTATTCCCACTTTACATGAAGCAGTCTTGAAAATTATTTTCCTTAAACAAAGTACATCTAAATTCTTTGTTTTTAATAACCTTTGCTAAAGAAAGAAATGAATCATTCACTAAAATGTATGTAATGCTTTCTTAATCAGAGATAGTTTACCACTCTTAAGAAGGAAGAGACTCTGATGTGAAATACTATAGGTTAGTAGCCCCCTCAAGAAATTTCTGTAAGGAAACATAGTCTGCTGTGAGACATGAAGTTGGAGGCGAGGACATTGTACTTTGACCCAAAGAGGCATTGGAATTTCTCAGAGTGGCCTAAAGTCAAGATTCATTTCATTAAGAGGTGATCCCAGAATGTGCTACACCATTTAGACCACATAAGACCCAGCTGAAACCAGGTACCTTGCACAGGGCCTTCTTTAATCCAAATAGGAGGGCATTCTTTGCTTTCTTTTTCCAAGTTCCATACAGTCTTCTGGCTTCTCTCCAGGCATCTAGGGAGCAGTACCAAGTAGAATACCTCCAGTGAACTTCCTCCTGTAGTTATTTCCTGCCTCTGGGAATGTTGCACCTCAGGAGGATGTAGAAAGCCACCCTTGGATTTTCCTGATTAGTTTAACATCATGGTGGAGTCTTGACCATCCGTTTAGTGGGAGATCTGCTTTCCAGGATGACGGTACACATGGAGATTAGAAGATTTTTTTTTCTTTTTGGCCTCCAAATTTGGGGTAAAAGGTCCCCTAGGGAGTATTTTCAGAGGTGTTTGAAGTTTACATCCGATTTTGGAGGAAAGTTGGGGGCCTACCTGTGTGTAACAGGCACCTGTCTATAACACTTCTACTGATCACAGAGGATAAGGACCATTATTTTGGATTTGGATTTGGATTTTAAATTTGACATTGATCTTGCATTTGTGTATTAAAGTCTGTATCCTTGAAGTTTGCTCCCCATGTCATGTCTCCCTAATTTCCCTGTTAGGCTTATGGAATTTCTAGTATATTCATTTGTAGACGACCACATATGGAGTCATTTAACCACATGTCTTCCTCTCCAAGTCTGTTTTTGACAGCCCACTCTTGTTTTCTCTTGACATTGCAAGATTATTTTGGAGATTTCCTCTCTACCCCACCCCCACCTGCACCATCTCAGTATCTCAGAAACTTTTGGGAATGGGTCTTGTTCTCCTCCTATGTTTGGGCAATGGTCACCCCTCAGGCTGGTGGTGTGGATAACATTTGTTTGCACAGTTGCCCTTTACAGTTTATAAAGCCCCTTTCCATGTGTTGATGACCCGTGGCATGATGCTGTGAGTCAGGCAAGGTGAGATTTCTTATCCTCCTATCACAGAGTTGAGGCAGCAGGGTCCTTTAATTGACTCATCCAGGAAGATTCACCTATGAATTTGCCCAATGTGTTGGTTAAAAAATGGCCGATTATCAGCTATTTCATAGGGTCAGCTTAAAAACTCGTGGGAAAGGTAGGCCCAGAACTCAGATCTTCATTCCCCAGTCCCAGGGACTGCCCTTGATACCCAACTGCCCCACCTTGTACTAGTTTCTTCCAGGAAATGTCCCAGAAATTGAGATGGCACTCAACAGACTTATTGATTTTAGTCGCTACTGGGACATAGCAAGGAACTGGCATAAATTTCTTGACTGTCTGTTGCACCAGAACAGTGTGGGAGAGTCATTGGTGTCAAAAGTGAAGTCACTAGGTTAAACTTTTTTAAAAACTTTAATTTTTTGATAGTTAATTTACTTACATGATTCAAAATCAAGCAAGTATTTAAAAGTTTACATTGAGGCATCTTGCCCACCTCAGTTTCCCCATCCAACACATACCATCTATGGGTGATCATCTGTACTAATCTCATGTGAATCCTTCATAGTGTGTTTTATGAAAACATAAGTAAATATGAATGTATTATTATTTACCCCTATTTTTAAACTTTATTTTAAGAAGCTCTACATGTGTTTAAGCCATTTTTATAAAGTAATATCTACCTGCAACGTGGAGCTCAAACTCATGACCCTGATGACAAGTCTAATGCCCTACCGACAAAGGCGGCCAGGCGCCCCTCTTTCCCCCCATCTTTTAAAATAGGTTTTATTTTTTTAAGTAATCTCTACACCCCACATGGGGCTCAAACTCATGACCCCGAGATCAAGTCACATGCTCTTCTGACTAAGCCAGCCAGATGCTCCTATTTTCCCCCATTTTTTAAACAAAAGGTAATAGACTCTACATACACTGTTCTGCACCTTGCTTTTATTACCTGCCAATATATTTCAGAGAGCTTTATATTTCAGTATATAAGCAGCTAATTGTTCTTTACAGTTGCGCAGATTCTATTGTATGTATGCAGTATAGTTTATCTGTTTTCCTGTACCTGGAAATTGGGCAATCTAGTATTTTTGCTGTTACATGCCTGGTGCAATTACTAACGTTGGGTATACATCATTTTGTACATGTGCTCCTACCCATATAGGTACATTCTCAGAAGTGGAATTGCTGGGCTTCTGGGTGGCTCAGTGGGTTAAAGCCCCTGCCTCCGGCTCAGGTCATGATCTCACGGTCCTGGGATCAAGCCCTGAATTGGGCTCTCTGCTCAGCAGGGAGCCTGCTTCCTCCTTTCTCTCTGCCTGCCTCTCTGCCTACTTGTAATCTCTCTCTGTCAAATAAATAAATAAAATCTAAAAAAAAAAAAAAAAAGACGTGGAATTGCTGGGTCATCAGGAAAATTCATTTACAATTTTGATAGTTATTGCCTAAGGGCCCTGCAAAGGGCTTGGACTTTGGGGCCCCTGGGTGGCTCAGTTGGTTAAGCATCTGCCTTCAGCTCAGGTCATGATCCTGGGACCCTGGGATCAACCCTGCTCAGTGGGGAGCCTGTTTCTACCTCTCCCCTTGCTCATGCTCTCTTTTTCTCAACTAAATAAATACACTCTTTAAAAAAAACAAAACAAAACAAAGGGTTCGAACCCTTTGTGTTCCCACCCTCAGTGTTTGAGAATGACTGTGTCTTTATAGCCTCGCCAACAGAGTATGTGTCAATCTGAAAGATGAGAAATGGAAAGCAAACTTCTAAGTGAGGTCTCTCTCTCCCACCTTGCCCCTAGTTTGCAGTGGGAATATTGCACAGTCCCAGACTTGGTGCAGACACCAATTCCAGTGGAAATACTGCTTCACCATGGCCATGGGCTTATGCCAGCTCTGGCGACACACATGGAATGGACCCAGTTGCCACTTGCAGAAATTTGAGCACGCACTCATTATTCACCTAACTAGCAATAATAGATCTAAAGACCACAAGTGTTTAGTGGAACAGAAAAGGAAATTGTCCCACCACGATGGGCTGCGAATGAGGTTTTCACTGCTCATTTCACAGCTGTTAACCTTATTTCTAGGTACTGAGTTCAGAAGCTATATCCCAAATTACAGACGAGGTCTTGCTGAGCTTAGAACTTTCACACCCAAGGGGTGCTCTTTTGAGGAACAATTTTGCACTTTCCTAAATAAAGATGTGTAATTGAATAATTAGTACTTTGTAAGATAAATTAAAGCTGGTGGAATACAGTGTAAACATTGAACTGTGACACAGTATTGTTACACTTTTCCCTTAAAGTTGCCAGGCAGTCCCCTGCATCATACAAATAGGGAATCATATAAAAACACAGGATTTACAACCTAGCTAACATCTCCACATTTCAAAAAGCATACATTCCAGGTCATGTTCATATGACTCTATCATTCTCATTGGAAAGATTGATTCTTAGTCTTACTTTTCTCTGCAGACAATATGCTCTATTTAGGAAAAAAATAAATTCTCTTTAGTTCTCCTGCATAGAAAAGTGTGGTAAAAGGAGCCTGGCAGAATGGTCATTCCATTCAAACAAGCGTTCTTTTTCATTGAATTTTTGAGGGGGCCCCTTTAAAAAGGAAAACCTTTCCTCTTCCTCTGTATGGCCTTGGGGAGTTCCACTTGGGGAGTTGCAGTGATGACTGTATGTGGCTACACAAAAAATAATTCCTGGGCATAAGGGTAGACTGCCAGAAGCTAGCTGACACACCACTGACAAATAACACATTTTCTTTTGTTGATACCTGTGAAGGCTTTCACAACAGGCATTTCCAGTTCTGTTCTCAAGTTCTTTGCAGCTATTTCTCTAGAAGTCTGCTATCGTCCAAGGGCTGACTGTGGCCAGAAGCAAGGTATTCTGTGTTTTGAGCCTTTGTGCATCCAACCTGCCACACACGGTCAGGATGTCATCTTGGGTACATGTTCTGTATCCACTCAGTGTGACTCGTGGGTCCGCTTTGCCTTTGCTGTCCATGCCGAGGGCCTCTGGGCACCCGTTCGGAGGCAGGGAACCCGTGTGAGGTCTCCACCTCATGACCTTTGTTCCTTTGGCTGTTTCAACTGGTTGCTCTTGTGGGCAAACTCTAAGGGTCTGCTGCTCTGTCCACGTTGGATCCTCTCTTCTGAGTGAGGTCTTTGTGGTCGTACCTAGTTATATGAACTATTCCTTGAGAATAAGTTTGGGATTGTCCCGCCATACTTTTTTTGCCACTCCTATCTCAACCCCTCAGCTCTGTTCTTGAGTAACAGGACCATGGCAAAAGTCACAAGTGGGGGGGCCTAGGGATCCAGGCCTCTAGATTTTGAGGGGATTAGGTTGGGGCACTAAAAAGAGATTTTATGTTACAAGGTTTTTTTGTTTTGTTTTGTTTTCCTTAAGGCACATTGGCACTTGGGTCTTGATTGAGATCATTCTTACTCAACTGGAGTTGACACAGGAAGATTTGGCAGTTGTGGTTAGTGATCTAAAAAGCATGTGGTTCTGTTCGAGGCCCAGTGAGATCTTGGGGGAAAATGTTCTGACATTTCAAACAAATTCCCTCCGTGCGTTGTGCTGACGCTATGCATGTTAAGTATGCATGTATGGTTGATACCTTGAGGGACTGCTTCAGTATGGGGAAGAGACAGTAAAGCAGAAACATTACAGTGCTAGTCAATGTTTGTGAAATTAGCCTGTACACAAACTGCTTATCAGGAAAGATCATAGAGGGCTTTGCTTAAGTAAGAAATTGATACATAGGGTTTGCAGGCTGTCTCTGCCAAGTAGACCTCCCTCGAAATGTAAGACCACATCCACATCCGACCTCATGTGGAAAGAAGCATGCAAGCCATCTCTGGTTCAAATTCCATTGCTGCCACGTGCTGGGCATGTGGTTTTAAACAATTTATTGAACCTCTCTGAGCCTCAGTTTTCTTAGCTGTAAGCTGCGGATAACTCGGTTATCTACCTTGCCACGCATAAATGTTAGCTATTATTTTTAATCATTTTTAATACAAAGAGAAGCTTGATATTACTTATTTATCCCACTGCCACAGCTTCTCCCAAAATCCAGCCCCCCATACACACCACTACCTCCAATACTGTGTTTATTTATAGATACTATGTAGATAGAAACACATCCCTCATCCCACTGCTTAGATGAAATATGTTGGTGTTTCAGTTTGCACGTATTCTGTAGGAATCAATGTTCAGGGAAAAGGGATGGAGACACACAGATGTTCTCACAGTCCTGAGGCTCATGAGACAGAATCGAATGTTTCCATATAGGTACCTTCTATTGGCTTATGCACCGTGGGTATTTTCTGATCCGCCATATGGATCTTTTGTCGTCTGAGATGTTAATATTTTCCTTGTATTTTATAGTAGCTCTGGAACATGGCCAGTTTCTGGAACAGGGTCCACATGGCTCATTATGCACAGGGCCCAGAAACTGGCTTGCTTGTGCTACTCACAAGAACAGGGACACGTACAAGAGTTGGGGGCTGTGGTAGGGCAGTAGCTTGCCTCTGCATTAAGCTACAAATAATGAGCACTTTCCTGTGCTTTACAATAAGTCATTAAAAGAAATTATAGAGTCCGATGCAAAAATAACCCGAAGGACAACTGGATGTGTGGAACCACAGTTTTCCCCACGTGTGCAGGAGGTTAATCCTCGTCAACACACGGAACATTGAGTTTCTGCAGAGAGGGCTGCATGTCCACACACGTCTTGGCATCTGCCCACATGCTTCTGTATGTGGTATGACTGTGCATCCCAGAAGAAGGGCTGCGGCGTGTGGAATTTAACAAACCGATTCCTGAAAATGGTCTCATAAAGGTGAGCAACAGAGAGCTAATGGCGTTCTCTTGCTAATTTCATCTTTCCCTTAGGATTTCCTGATAGTGGTTTTAAAAGGAACGCGGTTCTTTTGTTCTAGGGTCACCGTCTCCGTCCACTTTCTTCCCCCACCTATTTTTCACCTCTTGCTTTGTAAAAATTAATGTTCTCTGTTGTAGTTCAGAGGATAGGATCTGATCTAGACAGAGGTCTCTTCATCAGGTGAGACTCATCTATCCCATTCTCGTTTTACCCCTTCTGAAATAATGACATCGAAGGCTTCCAGTTTGGACCTAAGATGGCTCTAATTACGAACAGATAGTCTGTGCTGGAATTCGCTCAGATAGCTAATTAACCACAGGAATACATGGGCTGTGGAAAATTTCAGGAGCACCATCTGTGGAAAAACTGGGAAGGGCATGCCGTGACCACAGCTCTGGGGTCCATTAAGAGTGTGTTTATGTGGGGACCGCGTCTCGTGGGCGTCGACGCGCAGCTGTCAAAATCCCCACGGCGTCTCACCGCAGGAACTGCAGGGTGTCCAGCAACACCCTACAAGCAACCTGTTGATTTGAAGTTTCCATTTCTGAGCAAAGAGACTGAAATGTGGTTTCTTTTGTTTGTTTTTGGTTTTTGTTTTTAATTGTAATGGTTCTGGCTTGTTCTCAATTTCCACATTATGGCAAACTTCTTAAAGGGGGGATTCCTTTTATCCTCTGGCTTAAGAGAGTTACTGCGTGTTCTCTCCTCTTAAAGACAAAGGGTGCAGATACATCACCCTTGCACTTTTCTAAAGTACAGTGCATGCTGATTCCTTGATCCTGGAACTTGGAAGACCGTGCTCTGCTGTGCTTTCACAGCATCTCCTGGTAGTAGGTGCGGTGTGTTTGTAATTTGGAGGAGGCAGCCCCTTAGCTGTGTTCACATCTGTACTGTGTGAGGCTCAAGGTGGAACCCAGTAGTACTTAGGTTTCTGCCTGGGAAAAGAGCGTTCTGTGTCATCTCAACCCCACCCATTTGCAGGTGATCTAAGAGCCACACCATCAGGATTCCCAGTGTGAGTCATTTGTGTATGTAGGGGTGACTTGGTGACTTGGTGTTTGGGAACTAGCTGTCTTTGCAATCCTTCGTAAAACACCTAAACAGTGAGGCAATCTGCAGTTCTGTTGATGAAACTACCCCATCAACTCCCTGAGGATGTCCCTGTAACTCAAAAATTTTTAGATTTTTTTTTTTAGGAAGGTAACTCCCCCCCACCCCCCATGTTGCCTCCTTCAGTCTTAAAGCAAATGATCCCAGTTGTTGGAACCCAACTGAGAAATTGGGTTGCCTGCTGGGTACCTTACTGAAATAAAGACGAATTTGGGTTGGATAGGGGATTTGGATTCTTGATACACTGATACGTTTTAGGGTTTTGTTGTGCTGCCACTGCTGTTGTTTCATGGGTTTTATTTAGGAGTTAGATCTGTTCGTTTCAGGGCAGGCTTAGAAATAAATCTTTGTTGAGTGAGAGAATCAGTTTTCCCTGCCTCTGTCTCTGTTTCACCATCAGAGACATCTGACTGAAAGGGATATTCATGTGTGTGGAAATCTATCACCTGCTAATGCCGTTAGTGTCATTTCCAGTCTGATTCTGATTGAGGGACGGATGTTAGGCTTTGTAAGTGTTCAGGGAGGCCAATTTTGCTTGCACGTGGTTTGTAGCATTGAGATAAAAATTAGTGGTTGAGTGGAAGTCCAGATTTAGGTCAGTAGTACAATATAAATTCTCAATCAATTATGCTTATAGGTATCCTGCACTTTATTGTATAAATACAATAGTGGGAAAGCCAGGTGACATAAAGGGAATGCAGATTTATTTATTACCATTACAAAAGCAAAAATATTTTCCTACATAATAAATGTCACAATAAAACAAGTTGAACCAATGAAGAAAGATGGCAGATAAGCCCATGATATGCTCAGAATGTATCACAAATACTTAAGTTGACCTTACGCTTTCATTTCCTTATCCTAAGTAGCTTCGTTTCTCTTTATCATTTACAGTCCAGTGTTTCTCAACTTTAATAAGTATGTAAATCACGTTGAAGTATATGAATCTTGTCAAAGTACAGATTCTGTTTCAGTGGATAGGGTGGATGGAATAGAGAAAGGGAAGCTGAGATTCTTTCTTTCTTTTTTTTTTTTAGATTTTATTTATTTATTTGAGAGAGAGAGAGAGGGAAAGCACAGAGGAAGAGTGAGAGGGAGAAGCAGGCTCCCCACTGAGCAGGGAGCCCGAGATGGGACTTAATCCCAGGATCCTGGGATCAAGATCTGAGCCGAAGGCAGATGCTTAACTGACTGAGCCACCCAGTCTCCCTGAGATTCTTCATTTTTCATAAGCTCCTAGGTGATGCTAATGCTACTGACCCATGGATATCACTTTGAGAAGCATGGTTTCACTTAATTTTTTCAGGTCCTTACAAAGTAGGTCATTGAAACTTAATGGAACCTGGTAGATTATATCATAATTAACCTTACTGTCTACCATGTTATAGGAATTTAATAATGCATTGTTTTTTGCAATTTAATAGAATGTTGTTCAGAGAATGACAAATAGCATATGATTTCATTCATGTGGAATTTAAGAAACAAAACAAACGAGCCAAGGGTAAAAAAGAGAGAGTGAGACACACCAAGAAGCAGACTCTTAACTACAGAGAACAAACTGATGGTTACCACAGGGGAGGGTCATGGGGGGATGGGTTAAATAGGTGATGGGGATTAAGGAGTGTGCTTGTGATGAGCACAGGGTCATGTATGGAATTGTTGAATCACTATGTTGCACACTTGAAACTAACATAACACTGTCTGTTAATTAACTGTACTTAAAGTAAGAAACTTAAAAAGTCGAGAACAATAGGTATAGTTAAAACAGTGTGAAATCTGAACTTTAGTTTATTATAAACAAATCTTACCTGAAATTCTAAAGAAAACAGAATCCTAATTAAAGAGGTTAAGCTTTTTAATTGGATGTTAACTGCCATTTTGTTCTTGTAATCTAAAAAATAGCAGTTTAAGGGGCGCCTGGGTAGCTCAGTTGGTTAAGTATCCATCTGCGGTCATGATCTCAGGGTGGTGAGAGCCAGCCTGGCGTTGGGCTCCACACTCAGCACAAGTCTGCTTGGGATTCTCTCCCTTCTCCCGTCCACTCTACCCCTTCCCCTGCGCACACGAGCGCTTCCTCTCTCTCAAAATAAATAAATACATAAACTCTTTCTTTAAAAATAGTTTTAAAATTTTTTTTTTGTTGTTGTTTGTTTTTTTATTTGTCAGAGAGAGAGAGAACAAGCGAGCGCACCAAGCAGGCAGAAGCAGGCTCTCTGCTGAGCAAGGAGCCCGATGCAGGACTCAGTCCCAGGACTCTGCAATCATGACCTGAGCCAAAGGCAGAGGCCCAATGCCTGAGTCACCCAGGCATCCCTAAAAATGTATTTTAAAAAGCAAAACTTTTAGGCTGTCTATTCACTTGATAGACAATTGACTTGTGTATGCTCGACTTTATTACAAAGATGTGCGCTGTTTGGGCAGTATTAGTCTGTGAAGAGGAGGTGAAGATGGATAGGACTGCCAGCTGTGGGTGCCTCTGGCTTTCAGGGATTCCTCCTTGGTTACCGCAGACCAGTAGGTTTCTTGGGGCAGTTGTGTTGGAGGCACTTAAAGACCTTTGGATGGCGGCAGCTGTGCCTGGGATTGGAATGCCAGGTGGGGTGTTCGGTGCTCAGACCTGGGCCTTGCGCCAGGCATGTTCTATCCCTTATTCCAAAATTCATTCCATCTCATTTTAAGAATTACTGTTCTTACTTTAGTTTCACCTCCCTAAATACCGTATAGATATTACCAGCCCAAAGGGAAGGGGGTCATTTAGCATGTGTGGGAACCTACTTTGTACCAGGTACTGTATGAATTGTAATTCAAAGGAGAATACCCATCCGCATCCTAATGGAGAGTATGGTCTACTGTTACTCCTGGGTAAGTTGGGTGTCTGACCTATAGAAAAATTTTTGCTTTTTTCAAGGATGGAGTGTGGGATAGAAGGTGTTAATAAAGGACCAGAGTTGTTTTGCTTTCTATCAAAGATGTATGTAAATTTATCAAATTAATAATTAAGGGCAATATACTTTTTTATGTGATAATTACATGTATGTATTAGTCTGGGTCTGTAAAAACCAGCAATTTCTCTGTCACTCTTAGGCTAAGTAATGTCTGCAAGTGTCACAACACCATGTGCCTACTAGGGGATCAGAGAGTCCTCTGGTATGAAGGACTGTGTTGTGTAGAAAGCATAATTAGATACCCATGAACATAAAATACATTATGGCTGAAAACTACGTTTTTAAAGGCACTTCCTTCAAAGCTTTGGAACATTTGCTGTATCAGATTTCATTTACTAAAATATTTGTTAGTTTCAGTTGATTGGTCATTCAGGCAAGTAGGTGAATATCTGTCATGATCATTAGGCCCATACTGCCATTTTACTTGTGGATTCCAGCTGCCAATTATTTTCCTTGAGGAACGTGAAGTTATTTGTCTTCAGGTTTGTTTGTTTGTTTGTTTGTTTTTAATTCTTGGCTAAGCAGTATATACCTAATGGGAAAATAATGCAGAGAGATGAAAGAAACTGGTTTCTGTAGTTGAAGGCCTAGTTTTCCTTTGGAATCTGAGGTTCTGACCTTGTTCTATCAGGGGAACCACAGCAAGTGGATGAGTTGATTAAAAACTCTGGTCCTCTTTCCTCCTGTATGAAAGGGGGATAATTATAGTTACCTACACCTCTAGGGTCCTATGAGTCTTAATTAGTTAATATTTGCAAAGTGTTTGGAGATCTTTGAATTAAAAGTGCTGAGCAGTGGTATCCAAGTTCAGTGTAATTATAATTGGAATGAGAGTTTCGATTCCTGCCTTCTCTCCACCTCCCTCCATGGTGTTCTTTTAGCCAACAGGACCCATGGTTAACACTCATCTCTGCACACTTCTCACTAACCCCTTCTCCTTTTGCAACTCACTTCAGCCTAAAAATAAATAAATAGAAATAAAGTTAAAAGATACATATACCCAAGCCTTTAACTCTAATCTCACACTTAAGTAACTACTCAGAATTTATTTATTTATCTATTTATTTACTTATTTACTTAGCAAGTGCATGCACACACACACACAGGGCTGGGGAAAGAGGAAGGGCAGAGGGAGAGAGAGCAAGAATTTTTTTTTTTTTAAGATTTTATTTATTTGACAGAGACACAGCTAGAGAGGGAACATAAGCAGGGGGAGTAGGAGAGGGAGAGGCAGATTCCACACTGAGCGAGGAGCCTGAGAGAGCAAGAATCTTAAGCAGAGGGCGCCTGGGTGGCTCAGTGGGTTAAAGCCTCTGCCTTCGGCTCAGGTCATGATCTCAGGGTCCTGGGATCGAGGCCCGCATCAGGCTCTCTGCTCAGCAGGGAGCCTGCTTCCTCCTCTCTCTCTCTCTGCCTGCCTCTCAGCCTACTTGTGATCTGATCTCTCTGTGTCAAATAAATAAATAAAACCTTTGGAAAAAAAAAAAAAAAGAACCTTAAGCAGACTTCATGCCTAGTGTGGAGCTGGTCTTACAATCAGCTCATGACCTGAGCCGAAATCAAGAGTCAGTTGCTAAACCAACTGAGCCATCCAGGTGCCCCTCACTATATATTTTTAAAGTTCAAGAGCCACAAAGAAAAAAATCAGTGAATTAACTGGTCTTTCCCACTCTATCATTCTTTCACGTCCTCCTATACCTCACCAGGCTAAACTGGGCTTCTGGAAGCATTTTCCTGCTCAGAAACTCTTCACTGGCTCTTCCATGCCTGTAGGAAGGGTCCAAACTCATTAGCATCCTCCTGAGAGCCTTCCAGAATCTGACAGTCCCTCACTGTTCTCACTATTCCTTTCCAGAGCTCTTCTCTCTAGAAATGTAGTCTGTGACTTCAACCAAGCCTCCATCCATCCATTGGTGTCTTTTCTGGACACATCTAAATCTTCCCTTTCCTTTGCCTTCCTCTTCACAGACATTCTTCATTCTCTAACTGGAAGTAACCTCTTTCTCTTTATAGAATTTTTTCTTTACTTTTCCTGGGTCGTTTCTACCTTTCTATTTTCATTACTTAACTATATGTCCTACTTCCCTCCTCGACTGTAAGATTTGAAGGTAGATTCCTTGTGGGATGATTGAACAAACAAATGCTAATATATAGTGAAACTGGATACAAATTAAAGATTATTTACATTGACTTGCAAGATTGCATTAAGGTGGTCTAATAGGCTTGCATCCTATATGTTAGGAATTAAATATTAATTGATAATTTCTTCAACATTACCATTATCCTTGTTGCTTATAGGACTAAAATGAGCAGCCATATCTTTAAACTGTTTTCTTTGATTACATGCTCATAGACAAAAACCCTAAGGGATTAGCAACAAAAAACGCTTTGTGTTTTTTTCTCCTCTTTGCCTGAATTACCCATCTTACTGTTTGCTTTCCCTTCTTAGCTTTGGCCATGGAAATGTTGCTCTAGCATGCCTAAATTTTTGCAGAGCTTTCCTTTAGAGGAAGACCGTGTTGTCTGAAATTCCATCCATTGGAATGGCATTAAAGTCGAAGGGTCTTCTGGGTCACAATTAATCCAATACTATAGCATCTCAGTGGTGCTGCCTTTACAAAGTTGGGCTCCAGGATACACACACCTGCAGAGAACTCCGGCCACAGTTTAGAAGCTCCTTCTCTGAACACGTTCTGTAGCAGAGCCTCTCTTCTCCCTGCAGTTAAACATTCTAAACCCAGCAGCATGTCCTGATGGTAAAAACCTGGACAAAGAGATAACCTGTGAACCTCTCTGAACCATAATTGTCTCATCTGTATAATGTGGATAATAATACCTGTCTTATCTCTTTGTAACAGTCAAATTAGATCATACGTGTGGGTGTTCTGTAGTCTTTAGACAAATGTAAGTTATTACTATAGCATGCTGCCATGGATATTCATCTGGTTGAATGTTGAAGACTTGTGAGTCATGCTTAAAACTAACTTTACTTCTATTTTGTCGATTTTCTTTTTAGCCTTGTGTACTATATTTAATTTTTTGAGAATGGGGCTAAAAAAGAAATCCTTTCTAGCATTTTATAGATGTGGTGAAGTTGATTGTTGTAGGCCTTGGAGCAGAATTAGACAGCCCCTGTGAATTTATTACGTCTAAACAGACAGAGAGACTAACCGTCTACTTAGCAGTATCACACCGCCTCTCATCTTTGGCGTAATAAAGACTCATCTGAAGGGTTAAGACGTTAGGAATTGTCATGGAAGCTTTTACTTACTTTTTAGGATTTCCTGAGACAGTGTATAAAATCACTCACTGAAGAGATTAACAGCAAAAAATGCAGTTACAAGACTAAAACGTCCACATTTTGCAATGATTATTATCACTGGCTGCTTTTCCAAAGTCTTCTGTTAGAAACAGAGCTACACAAGTGATAGGGGCTGTTCATATGATGTCATGTTATTTGCTTTTTAGAAATCATCCAAGTAAAGCTTTGCCCTCTTAGAGAAACTGAAGAGATTCCTCACGACTGATTATTGACATCTATCAGATCCCTTCGAGCTTATAATTTGGATTTAGCATGTCCTGTACTTGACCAAATAATTCCAGTGAGTTCACTGGTGCTTTCCAAATGGAAAGGCTTCCCGTGAAAATTAGGTCAAAACTATCCTCTCCTGGTTTAATAAACTCATCAGTAAGTTTTTACTGAGAACTATTTTATTACTCTGTGTTAAGCATTAATTGGGTCAGACATGATTCATTCCCTCAGAGAGCTTATCATCTAACTGAAGACTGGCTGTGGTTAACAAACACCGTCAACAATTAACAAGTGAGTAGGGAATGAAGTATTAAATGAGCTGTAACATGTAAATTTTAGAAGAGAAGGAGGACCGTGTGTGCTGGAGTAATTAGAGAAGGTAGCATGTATGATTTGATGTTTGAACTGGGCCATGCAGGATAAACCAGACTTAGGAGAAAGAGTTGCCAGGAATGGAATAAGTCACTTCCGGGCGATAATGTTTATGGGGCTCCAGGGACTCTGGCCTGATCAGAGTAGAGGTGAGTAAGGTAAGACCATATTTTGAAGGGTGTGACTACTAGATAAAAGAGGTTAGATGAGGTCTAGTGGAACAAAAATTCCATTGTGAGTTTTTGTAGGAGAATGATAAGCTAAGAGGGGTTAGTCAGGCAGTGGTCATCGTAGTTGAATGGAGCAGAAAGGATGTGAAGTGCGTCAGGGGGACATTGTAATCCCCAAACGAGATGGTGACAGCTGAGCCAAGATGGTGGCAGTGGGATAGAGGGGAAAAGGGATGGACAAGAAAAATGTCCTAAAGGAAAAAGGAGCTGGACTTCTCGCTCATTGGATTTGAAGACCACACCTAAAATGTATGGTCAAACTTGATTCCAAGATTTCTCACCTTCACCCTGGATGATCCAAAGTATTAAGAAATCAGTGTCAGAAACAGAAAAGCTAGGAAGTAACACTGTCCCCATGAAAAGTACTGAGTTCGGTGTTAGATGCATTACCAGGCCTTGTGAGTCAGTAGGCAGTGAGCACCCCAGAAGTGTCCCTCTGGGCAGGGCTGGAGATGGGGGCTGGACTTCAGCACCAGGAAGTTCATTACTGACTGTGCAGATGTTCAGCTTTGAGGCATGCCCCTGGTTTGGGCTTCAGGATGAAAGCCAAGTTATATTGACTCAGATACACTTTGTTCCTCTGAAATAGTTACTTACGGAACTGCTAAGAAGAATATATAAAGGACCGACTACTTTTGTAACCAAAAATTTACTAATAAAAAGATGAGACCCGTGAAAGGCAGGGTCTTTAAGCCAAGTGTAGAAAAAGGTATCATTAAAAGACTCGTTAAAAGACTCGTTACTGTGATAGTGGCAATAAAGCAATGGCCCACTCTGTGGCTGAAGATGCCTGAGTACCTTGGGCCATTTTCAGCAGTTTGTGAGGGCACTTAGTAAATATTTGCAAGACTTACTCTCTTTGATTAATTCTAAAATGAGCATTTTCTAATTCTTATTTTTAACATCCCTGAAATGGGTTGTGTCCTACAGTTGATGTCATTTTATTGTTAGGGTTGTTGGCCAGGCAGGAAGGAGTCCCAGCACAGTTCATCACCTTAACCAATTTATTTTGCTTAGTATTCTTTGGTTACATTTGCCGAAAAATTATGTGTTCAAATAAGTCTAAAAGAGCTCTTCAGTAAGTATACAGTAGCAGTTCCGAGTGATAAAGAAAGCAGTAGTTTAATTGGCTGCATTTTAAATTTCTTAGTGGTACACAAAATGGTGTTTTGTAATGCCAGTATCTTAGATTTAATGAAATAATAGTATTGAAAGATAACTGATCACGGCAGATCTCTACCGGAATGATACAGAGGCTGGGGTAAAATATTCTAGATTTGCATTCTTTCCTCAGCCTCCATCTGAGGTGCCCCTTGAGTTGTTTTAATTTGAACTGGGAACATTAAGAGAAAGGATTTTCCTTCAGTGGTGTAAATACCACCTGCCAGGTATAGAAAGCTCCTTGGAGGATGCATTTCTTTGATGGTGAAGAATTCCGAACATTCACAGAAAGTTCAGGTGTAAGCAGAATGGCTCTCTGTGGTTCATTCAAACCAGGGTGCCCTTCCTACCCTCAGACCCGTGTGTGCTCCACACAATCCTGAGCAAGCTTGCTATTTGTGTAAAGTGAGAGTGAATCCACAAGGAAATCTGTGGGTGTTTGGGACGGTAATAGTCTCTCCGTGATCTCTTATAAAAGCGGAGAACAGAAACATTTGTTTCTCCGTACCAGCATTTTCAGCCATTTCTACAGTATGACCCATTGACTGGAGGTAGGTTGTTGCCTTCCCGTTCCATGACACTTCATGGACAGGAAAACAGTCCTCTTCCCTGCTGGGTAGCACAGCATAACAACTAGGGCACGTGTGTGTCTCTTTGGACGTCCTTGCTCCAGGACTGAGAAGTAGGAATACTTAGAGTGTGGGAGCTGAGGGATGCTTCTCTCTCTTGGCTAAGGGACCCAGAGCTTCAGGTAAGTGACTCTGAAGTCCTTCACCATCTGATGGTAACCTTGGGTCAGTCTGTAGGTACGTTTTCATCTTGTTTGTTCACCCATTCTAATTGGCTTCCCAGAGCCTGCTTGTAGACATAGAGCCAAATTTAGACTACAGCAACCCTCTGGCAAACAGGAAAGATTAATTTTGTGGTGTGCTGTTAAGGGACTTCGCAGAAAACTTCAAAAGCACGGAAAGAAGCACTAGCTGCCTATTCCAAAATATGCAAAATGCCACTCAGCTTTTTTTTTTTTTTTAAGATTTTATTTATTTTTTTGACCCAGAGAGAGAGATATCACAAGTAGGCAGAGAGGCAGGCAGAGAGAGAGGGGGAAGCAGGCTCCCCGCTGAGCAGAGCGCCCGATGCGGGGCTCGATCCCAGGACCCTGAGATCATGACCCGAGCGGAAGGCAGAGACTTTAACCCACTAAGCCGCCCAGGCAGAGACTTTAACCCACTGAGCCGCCCAGGCGCCCCGCCACTCAGCTTTTTAAAGGTGTGATAAACTCTGAGCCCTCTCATACACTTACACACCGGACCACACTTCCAATGAAAGGAGAAGCAGAGCTTTCTTAGATGGGGCGCACGTGAGCCAGGAAAGCCGAGGGGTGAGGGGCTCGGAGAGCTGGTGGAGATAATCATGGATCTGCATCTGGGAGGCATTTGAAATTGATTTCAGTGCCCTTTTAATGCTGACTTTTCCCATTCTCTCTCAAGCAGACACATTGTTTTCAAGATATCAGCCCCAGGCATAGACACACTATTAAAATCAACACGTAGAAAATGATTTGTGTTTGGAAATAAGCAAAACATTTTCAGTTGTGACCACCCAGGTGTAGTAGGAAGACACTGGAGCTGAAGTTGGGAGCCCCAGGCTCTAGTATAAACTTTCTTCAGGACCGGAAGCAAGTCCTTTGGTTTCCTTATCTGTAAAGCAGGATGGCTTGATGGAATTATCTTTCTGCTTTGTTCTGATAGATTATCTCTACTGGAGCTAAAAAAAAAAAAAAGTCAACATAAAGGCTCTTTACAGCTCCCTGACTTCTTTTTTATGGTACTCCTCCTGCCTAGGTATCACACGGCTAGGAGGGCCCCCACAGACCCCTCAGGCCACCACCGTTCCTGTCACATGTTCCCGCAACAGGACCACGTTGCTAACTCGAAAAAAAAAATTACTATTAGACTTGCAGTTGTTGCTTAGTAACATTTCTGATTTTGTGTTTCTTGTGACAGCCTGAGTAGAGATCATTAAAAATTAAACTTACAAAGCTGCTCAAGTGGGAGGAAGGAGGAGAACTTGAAGCCACCATTTTTTTCACTTGCTTAGAAGCATCTAACCTCGGGTTTCAATGCCAAGTCTTGGGGCAAACACAGCACGGTCTCTGGTTTATATTAAACCACATAGAGCACACTCCCGACATTCACTTGTGTCTAGTTGCAGCTGGAGTTTATCACCGGTACATAAAATCCTTGACCCTGCAGAATGGCCTGGAATTGCAATCCCATGGATCGCACTTCGTCCCCGCAGAAGAAAGCCCTAACGAGTTCTGTGTCCTCTTTCTGCTCTCTCCCTACAGTTCCACCAGGTGAGAAGAGTGATGACCATCCTTTTCCTTACTATGGTTATTTCATACTTCGGTTGCATGAAGGCTGCCCCTATGAAGGAAGCAAACGTCCGAGGACAAGGCAGCTTGGCCTACACAGGTGTGCGGACCCATGGGACTCTGGAGAGCATGAATGGGCCCAAGGCAGGCTCGAGAGGCCTGACTTCCTTGGCTGACACTTTTGAACACGTGATAGAAGAGCTGTTGGACGAGGACCAGAAAGTTCGGCCCAATGAAGAGAACAATAAGGACGCGGACTTGTATACTTCCAGGGTGATGCTCAGTAGTCAAGTGCCTTTGGAGCCTCCTCTTCTCTTTCTGCTTGAGGAATACAAAAATTACCTGGATGCTGCAAACATGTCTATGAGGGTCCGGCGCCACTCTGACCCCGCCCGCCGTGGGGAGCTGAGCGTGTGCGACAGCATCAGCGAGTGGGTGACAGCGGCGGATAAAAAGACTGCAGTGGACATGTCTGGCGGGACGGTCACGGTCCTTGAAAAAGTCCCCGTATCAAAAGGCCAACTGAAGCAGTACTTCTATGAGACCAAGTGCAATCCCATGGGTTACACAAAGGAGGGCTGCAGGGGCATAGACAAAAGGCACTGGAACTCCCAGTGCCGAACTACCCAGTCGTATGTGCGGGCCCTGACCATGGATAGCAAAAAGAGGATCGGCTGGCGATTCATAAGGATAGACACTTCCTGTGTATGTACATTGACCATTAAAAGGGGAAGATAGTGGGTTTATGTTGTATAGATTATATTGAGACAAAAATTATCTATTTGTATATATACATAACAGGGTAAATTATTCAGTTAAGAAAAATAATTTTATGAACTGCATGTATAAATGAAGTTTATACAGTACAGTGGTTCTACAATCTATTTATTGGACCTATCCATGACCAGAAGGGAAACAGTCATTTTGCGCACAACTTTAAAAAGTCTGCATTACATTCCTCGATAATGTTGTGGTTTGTTGCCGTTGCCAAGAATTGAAAACGTAAAAAGTTTAAAAAAATAATAATAAATTGCATGCTGCTTTAATTGTGAATTGATAATAAACTGTCCTCTTTCAGAAAACAGACAAAAAAAAAAAAACAAAAATCTGAACCAAAACATTCCGTTTACATTTTAGACAGTAAGTATCTTCGTTCTTGTTAGTACTATTATCTGTTTTACTGCTTTTAACTTCTGATAGCGTTGGAATTAAAACAATGTCAAGGTGCTGTTGTCATCGCTTTACTGGCTTAGGGAATGGGGGATGGGAGGGGTATATTTTGTTTGTTTTATGTTTTTTTTGTTTGTTTGTTTTGTTGTTTTGTTTTGTTTTTTAGTTCCCATAGGGAGTAGGGATGGGGAAAGAATTCTTTCAATATATATTCCGGTTAATAAGGGATTTATTTGTATCTTGTAAAGATGTTTGCAATATCAATCAGATGACTGGAAAATGAATAAAAATTAAGGCAACTGAACAAAGTGCTCACTCCACTTCCCATGATGCACCTCCTAGGCTCCCCCCTCGCCCTTTGGGCCTTGGTCAGGGGAGGCTCCTTTTGTCAGAAAGACCTACATTTTCATAGAGCACATTCTTTCCCCCCCTCCCCCTTTGGTCCCCTCTTTGTTTTGTTTTCTCTTAAGGGAAGAAAAATCAGTTGCGCGCTCTGAAATAATTTACCACTGCCGTGAACAAGTGGACAAATTTTGTCCTTGTGGCTCTCCTATAAGCATGAAGAACAGTGATTTCTTTCTTTCCTTTTCTTTTCTTTTTCTTTTCTTTTTTTATTTTTTTTTTAAGAAGAGAAAAAGACAACAAAATACAAAAACGAAGATTCTTTTTTATGAGGAGTAAACGTTCGGTAAATCCTTGTAAGGCTTCACAAAATCATGGTAAGGCTTACAAATTGTCTTGCAAGCAAAAGGTGGAGTTCTGTATGGACCCAGAAATGCCTAGATCAGAGTAGGAGTCCACACTGCCAGTGAAATGAGACTGAACAGCCTCCTGGAGGCTGTGTGGAGCTGACATGTCATTTCCGGGTGATGCAGGAGGAATTTCTGAGTGGTCATCCTGAGGTCTAGGTGGGGGTGGGGAATGGTACTTGAGACATTCCAGAAGGGAGGCCTCTGAAGGACCTTTCAGGGGTGGCTCTGGAATGACTGTCAAGTTGCTTGGACCTCGCGCTTTAAGTGCCTACATTATCTAACTGTGCTAAGAGGTTCTCGCTGGAGGACCCCACTCAGGCTGACTTACGCTCTCCACCCCTAGGTAATTTGTCCTAAAGCTGGATAAGCCTGGAGCAGGTTCAGAACCAAATGTGGCTTTGTGATCTTGAGACTGATGCAATGCGAGAGAAGATGCTTGCCGCATGAACACTTACTGCTTTAAATTAGACTCGAGGAAACCAGGGTTTGTCTTCTGAGACCTTTTGGTAAGGGGGAAGGGACAGGAAAAAGCCCCAAAACTCAGGTTGGATGACCAAGGCTACTGACAAAAAATCTTGTCCAGAGACAAGACTTTGAGAAGGTGTCTGTCCCTCTAGGACACCCAAGGCTTGGAGAGATGCCTTGCTCGATAGAAGAGGCCAGGACAGAGCTGACAAATTGTTGCTCCCCAGTGAAGGCCTCAGCAACCTCCTGCCTGTCCTGTCTGTTCATGGACAGGTCCCTGCCTCACCTCTGCCATCGTGGGTTTGGAGAAGTAAAGTTGGGAGTCTGGAATAGTGGTCCTGGGAGAAAGAGTGCTAAACCCACTCGCCCATTCAGCCCACTATCCAAATCTGAAAATGTCCTAGACTAGTGTCCTTGGATAGCAGAAAGCCTCCAGAAGTTGCTGCATCTTAGTAGGTGAGGGGTCAGCAAAACAGGATGTCCACCATGACCCAGGGAATGAAGATACCATCAGCAAATAATTTTGATTTGTTCAGTCTTTCATTTAGAATGAGCCGAGCCTCTCCTTTACGATACCATCTGAACACCTGTCTTTAAAAGAGGGAAGACTTTAGTAGAGGTTTGTTTTGTGCTGTTTGGAAATACTGTCTTTGTAATTATTTTTGACATGTAATGAATATCTGCTGTATGTGAACTTTTTGCAGCTTGCTTCTGAGGGACAAATTATAAAACAGGAAGTCCCCATCACAATCTCAAAGTCCTGCAAAGGCCACATCTGTTACGTGGTTGAATAGGAGACACTGAGCAATCGTGTGGTCACTGGCTCTCTCTTACCCCATGGGACACATCACAGTCACACACTTGGTGGCTTATGTTGACCTAAGATTTATTTCGTTAAACTCTTTCTCTGTTGCCGTTCATTTTCGTTCTGTTCAGTTCTGTTTTGTTGTTGTTGTTTTTTTTAAAGTCTTGCTGTGGTCTCTGTGGCAGAAGTGTTTCACGCATGCCAGCAGGCCTGTTGCTTTTTTATGGTGATTCCCATTGAAAATGTAAGTAAATGTCTGTGGCCTTGTTTTCTCTATGGTAAAGATATTATTCACCATGTAAAACAAACAAAAAAAATATTTATTGTATTTTAGTATATTTATATAATTATGTTATTGAAAAAAATTGGCATTAAAACTTAACCGCATCAGAAGCCTATTGTAAATACAAGTTCTATTTAAGTGTACTAATTAACATATAATATATGTTTTAAATATAGAATTTTTAATGTTTTTAAATATATTTTCAAAGTACATAAAATCTGGGGGTTCTGGGTTTTTTCTCTTCACTGTAAAACCGAACATGAAAACGTGTTTTATTATAAATACGTGTGTTCCTTGCTTTAAGACCAACCTGACTAGTTTTAGCAATTGCACAGCCCCCCAGAGAGGATGGTTATTTCAAAGCAGGGGAGGCCAATCCTGCAGTCTGTGAGCTTCCAAGAAGCTCTAGGATTGGACCTGTCTTCCACAGTGGAAGACGGGAATGTCATATTCTAGGACACTTGAAAGTTTTCTCCTTTGAAGTGATATACTTTCATCAAGTACGAAACCATGTATCTTAGCAACATCAGGATCCATGAATCAGGCTGGCTGGCTCTGTTTGATTATAAAATAACTGTTAAAAAAAATCAAAGTAGGTTTACTTAGGAATAATGAGAATAAATTGGCCCAAATTTAGAAAGTCAATGACTGAAAGAAAACATAGAAATTCAATATTTAGAAGCAGGTCATGTACCCTCAGTTTGGAAATGGTGCCATTTGCATTATGTATTTGTATCCATTGCACTGATTTAATTTTTGTATGTGAAGCATGCAGATTTTATATCATAGTACCCATGATCTAACAGATTGCTAGGATTTCTAAAAAGATTTGCCTCTGTGATGGCTGCCAAGCCGCTGGGTAATTTAGTTAAAGTGTTTAAAGTTATCACTAAATCTTAGGGAAATAAATGGAAGGATTTTAAATTAGAGAAAGAGCCATTAAGGAAAAAAAGCATCTGTTCCTACTCTTCAGACTCCCCATTTGAACACTGACAACCCATCCCAGAACGTGGTGAACTATATCTGTGCAATGTATCATTTCTATTTCAAACATACACACATGGTTTCCTCTTGTATTGTCTTATAAATAAGGATCAAGAAAGTCATAACAAACATTGACTTGTGTTGTGTATATGGAAGAACAGATCCAATGAGATGAATTACTCGATCCTAATCTGTCCAGGGGGCTTGCAAAGTACTCCAAATTCTAAGAGAAGGCCCTGCCTGGCAGTCAGGGCATGAGCCCAGCCATGGAATTAGATCTTTGGCAAACGTCAGGCTTAACCAATCTTTGTAGTCCAGGAAGACTAAGATGTTTTTTGAAAGGATTGTGTAAAAAGAAGAGAATTAACTATGGCATTCAGATTGCTTGAAGTCAAAGGGGTAAACCGTACTGAGAGTTTTCGTCAGAAGATGAGGTCAGAGAAACAAACAAAAAATGGATGATCAACCATATTAACCAACTTGGAGTTAACTGGAGTAGTCAATTTGTACTCTGTTCATTGGGTACAAGCAGTTAAATCTGTTCAGTCATTGGGATGCCTAGAAATAACCCAGATCTTTGCTTTCTTGGATCGATTGTTTTTTTTACCGCATCGAGAGCCCTCTATGGTTATTAGCAATGTCTATGATATTTTCCTATTAGCGGTACTAATTCCATGAATACTACCTCAGTTGTGCGATTCTGAACAAAGTATTAGAGTGGATCCATCCTAAATCTTCTCTTACTCATTTAAGTGATTACTAGACTCTGGATAAAATGTCAAACACCTTTATTAACTGCAACCAAGGGTTTCCAGCCTGGCCTCTGTTCAGCCAGCTCTGAGGCAGCGTTAGGGTGTAAGTCTAACGCAGTACATACATACCTTCTCTGCATTCTCTCAGCAAGCCTGTTCTAGAAGTCCGTCACAGTTGAAACGGCTGCATATTCTGATAAGCTACTGTGAAGCAAGAAATAACCTATGTACGTACATGTAGGTATTTAGTATTTAGCCTGGAGAAAATTCATCCATGGATTTGACCCAACATCAAAAGGTTATACAGCAAAATTAGTGATGGAATATGGGCCCTTTTAAAATTTTTTTGGTTTTCAATTTTTGATTTTTGGGGGTTTTTTGTTTTGTTTTTTTAGCTTGTGGGTTGTTTTAACTCTTGTTTTAAAGTTTAGTTGGTTGGTGATTTGGGGGGAAGGAGGGTTGGGATTCTGACTCTCGTTGCTTACATTAAGCTAACTGGTGATGGGTTTTGTGAATCCTCACCTAAGAGCCGAACTGAGCGACCGGAGTAGCTGCAAACCAGCCAGCCAATATATATGTGCAGCTAATAAACGCCCCCTCCCCCTGCACCTCTGTCCCCAGGCTGGAGAATCTTCCTCCACTCCCCCAATTCCAGACATCATTTTAACCCTTAATAGAAAAGCAAAAAGACCACCTCCTCATCTTTTGATAAGTGACTAAATGCAGTAAATTGCCTGAAGAATGTTTAAATACTAACAAAAAAAAATTATGATCTTACACATCATTATACTCCTCATTAAGAAAGAGCTCTTTCTGTGGCACTCTCTGCAGCCTTTCCATAGGCCCTCACCTCAGCCCCTCTAATTATTTGCTAGGCACAAAACACTGGATCAGTGCTCCCCAACCTGGCATTTGCTTGTCTGGATAAGGATAGTGTACCCTCGGTATTCTCAGTATCATGGAATTGTAAATACTGGTCTTCTAATTAATTCTCACTGCGTGCACGCGCTCACACACACACACACACACACACACACACACACACACAAACTTTGCATGCATTATATTTGTGTGAGCCGCTAATTCTTCTATCTGGCAAAACAAATGTATTTTCCCTTTGGAAAAATAAGCCCTTCCTTCTGTCCTAAAATATCCCACACAAAATACTGCAGCTTAATGATGGGGCATGTCTTAGGCCAGTAAATGACCAAAAAATGTTGATGGGAAGACTGAGTTTGAAGTGCATGTTCTACGTTTAGAAATCATCATAAGGATGCTTCAGCAGCATGGTGCTTTGGGTTTGTATTCTGTTCAGATGGTTCCTTAGAAACCAGGAGCTGGTCTGCATAGAATGGCTGAACCCAGGGGAAATATTTTTGTCTAGCTTAAGTGCTCACATTTTGGAAAACTCCATATCAAGTATTGCAGTACATACTCAAATTAATTTAGTCGAGCTACGTTCTCCACTGAGTCCTAACCTTACATTAAAAATTTTTTTTTTCTATACTGAAATTTGGTGTATATCAAGTGGGGAAAGTGGAAAAGACACAAAACAAATTCGAAACTCTGAACGGGAGCCCTCCAACAGGCACCACACAGCGTTTCCTTGGAGGTAGTGGTCCCCATGCTCTGGTCTAATTGGACTAATTGCAGTGGTTCTCAGGGTAGGCTCTGCAATCAGCAAGCAGCAGCCTCTCTCCGGGAACTTGTTAGAAATGCACATTCTCAGGCCCCACCGTAGGCTTGCTGGAATTGAAAGCTCTGGGGCGGGTGGGGGGTGGGGAAAGAAAGCTCTGGGAGGGGAGACAGCAAATCTGTGTTTTTAACAGGCCCTCCGGGTGCTTCTCAGGCCCACACACGTTTAGGAATCACTGGACTAAGGGATGTAAGCAATCGGCTTCCTGCCTGCACCCCCCTCAATATTCTAGACCATAGGAAGACAGCACAGCCCAAGACATTGGAACTGTGAGTTCACATCCCAGGCATGCCACTACCTCTTTCCAGGGCCCCGAAAACATCATTCAAACCACAGAGCTTTTCATTTCCTAAAAACCACGAGAGCAGTGCGGGTGCTCCAGGCGGAGCCCTGCTCAGCGCCGGAAGAAGGCACTGATGATTTCAAAGCGAGCATGCAAATGTATGCAGGGAAAGCTCACCACAGTTTATAGTCAACCATTTTTTTCTTTCCTTTCAAACCTACGGCAGTCGTGGATTCAGGACCCAGAGCATGCAGTCGTTTGTAACACATTTGGAACGACTGCGAGAAATGAGAAACAACACGCAGCAAATTAATAAGGAAAAGATTATTCCATCTGGGGAGCTGGGCTCTGCACCTGCCAACATGGCCCTCTCTCTGTGAAACAGAGCTATATTGGTCAGAAATTAAATAAGCTTCCTGAATTAATCAGCTATTAACATCCAGCTAAGGAGTCGGAGGTTCACCCCTCCAGAATGACCAGATTGTAAACAAAAAGGGCTACTCCAATCTTTGTGGCCGGCCTCTTCCTGATTGTAGGAACTGTTTTCTGGAAACAAGGACTGGAGAATAATCTAGTCCCATCCCCACCCCCTCTCTGTGTGCATGTGAATGTCTTGTGTCCGTGCACATTCCTGCACATCTTAGACACCACAAACAGCATTCGAAGGTTTTCTGTTTGTGGGCTGGGGTGGAGTGTCCAAATACCCTTCCCATTTACTGGACAACGTGGAAACCTGAATTCTGGCAAACCCATCTTAGGAGCCTGGAGTCCCAGTAGCTCAGTTAACCACTTTGGCCAAGCCATGCCTGGTCTCTGAAACTTCGAGCCCTCCCTCGTCTGTCCTTGGAAGAGACTCAGCTGTCTTGGAGGTAAATCCAAGAGTCTGTCATCCTGTTCTTCCTACTTCATTACTTGTGGTAAAAAGCGATTAAAGGGGTATTGGAAGCACTTAAAGGTGGGAAACAATCTGAGAATTCACCACCCATCTCCTGATGCCCTCCCTGCGGGCCACTTGCCACGAGGCACTTTGGGTCTGTCTGCACGGGAGTTGAGGAAGCGGCGACATGCCTCGTGGAAGGTTTCACTGCTTATGTGACTATGAAAATGTGACCAACTGTTTGACCATCAGGCAGAAAATGACTTGGGGAAGGTGCCCAAATATTAATCAAGGTACAAACTTCTTCTTTTTTTTTTTTTTTTTTTAATTTTATTTTTATTATTTGCCCAAGGGGTACAGGTCTGTGAATCATCAGGCTTACATCTTTCACAGCATTCACCAAAGCACAAACCCTCCCCAATGTCCATAACCCATCCACCCTATCCCTACCCTCCCACCCCCCAGTAACCCTCAGTTTGTTTTGTGAGATTAGGAGTCTCTTATGGTTTGTCTCCTTCCCCATCCCATCTTGTTTCATTATTTTTCCCTCCCTACCCCCCACGACCCCTCACCCTGCCCCTCCAGTTCCTCATATCAGAGAGATCATATGATAATTGTCTTTCTCTGATTGACTTATTTCGCTCAGCATAATACCCTCCAGTTCCATCCATGTCGTTGCGAATGGCAAGATTTCGTTTCTTTTGATAGCTGCATAATATTCCATTGTATATATATACCACATCTTCTTTATCCATTCATCTGTTGATGGACATCTAGGTTCTTTCCATAGTTTGGCTATTGTGGACATTGCTGCTATAAACATTCGGGTGCACGTGCCCCTGAGGATCACTACCTTTGTGTCTTTAGGATAAATACCCAGTAGTGCGATTGCTGGGTCGTAGGGTAGCTCGGTACAAACTTCTTCTAAACTTCATTTCAAAGCCAGACAATCATAGTTGCCTGTTTTATGCCACTTCCTATTCGACGGTGGTTTCCCAAGAGAGAGGCTGTCAGGAAACCCTGGGTCCCGCAGCAGGATCAGCTTCCTGTAGTCACTGTTTATGGAACTCCGAAACAGGGCTTACCTCTCAGTTCCTTCGGTCTTGTAACTTCACCAACAATACGCAGCTATCAGCTTGCCTCATTGCAGCCCCAAGCACTCTGGATATGTCCTTTTTCTTGAGACAATGGCCTTAAAGACAAGAGTGTCATGTGATAAGTCAGGACAACAATACACCCAAGAGCACACTTCTTCTGAGCTCACCCTTAGGGAAGGTCGTTCTGATTAGAGCCTAGAAGACAAACCTCCCTGGCACAGCAGAGTCTGGAAGTCCTCATGCCGACCACCTAACTTTGGCTTATTCCTGGCCCAGAGTCCTTTAGGCCTGAATCTCTGAGAAACCGGTATTTTCTTTCTAGGTCTATCTGCTTCTGCTCCCAGTGTATGCCCATCCTCCCTTCCTGGTAACCCAAGGAATCATTTTTTCCGGAATCCGACTTCTCACCTTTCACAGCATAGCACGGTAGTTAAGAGTATAGCTCTTGGAACCTGACTGCTGGGGTCTGAGTCCCAGCTCTCCTACTAGGGCTGTGTGTCTATGGGCAAGTTACTTAACTTCTCTGTGCCCCAATTTCCTTCTAAAGGACAGGTAAAAATACTACCACCCACCTCACAGGACTTTTGTGACGATCAAATAAGTTAATACACACAAAGCACTTAGAAAAATGATGGACCCATGTAAAAGTCTCAAGAAGCTTTTACAAAGTCTTATTCTATTGATCGGTGATGAACTGGGCTCACCTAGCCCAGATGTGACAAATTCTTCTCTAATATTCTCTGGACTCTTAGAGGGGATCCCATTTCATCTGTGTTTCATTAGCCACTAGAGCACTTTGTCTTTTCTGGAAGACTCAGAGAGGCAGCTCTTGTGTACCCACTAACAGGACTCCTCGGCTGTTAAGCTGTGGTCAATACACACACTTAGGCAAATGGAGGAGATATGCTACAATAAAAGGCACTTTTTTAGACTGTACAATCCCAATGAAGCCCATTATCCTTAAGTGTCCATTGCAGCTGAATGGGAGGGACTGAAGCCAGGGCAAAGTGGATGAACTCAGAGTCGGACAGAGAAACAAGGAGCCACAGCCACGTTTCTAAAAATAGCTGTGGGACATCAGGAGGATCCTATCTCACCGTTCAGCCGCTGGTCATCCAGACCATGACACAGTGATAAGGACTCGTGCTCGCCCTAAGCAAGCACTGTTCCAGGCACCGAGTATAGATCTAGGTGGCAGTATTCATACTCCTGTTTTAGAGGTGAGGAAGGGAAGGCGCAGACAGTTCGGAGCTGCCGAAGGTCACAGCACTAGTGAGCAGCAAAGCAGGGCCTGGAATCCATGCAGTCTGAACCTGGAGCTACCCCCCTAATAGCTGCAATGTTGGAAGAGTGTAAAGAACATGGGGGGACACAGAAACAAAAGAAATGGAAAGTAGCTATGTGTTGAAGATTTGGGTTTCAATGGAAAAGGAAGAGTCCTAGTGGTGCTTTTAGTTTCTGGCTTTCAAAAGCTCACTGGCTGGCTCTTTCAAGGGTTAACGTGCACAGAGGCTCAGGTTGCGCGGAGGCCCTTCCAAGAGTAGACGGGACGCGGCTCTGTGCTAAACAATCTGAGGGCAGGGTTTCTAGAGCTTTGTGCCAGCTGTTCCCAATACCTGGAAATGGGGCAGCTGCTGCCCCCTTCAACCTCCTAGCACATGGGAAGGCTTTCCCGTGAGCTGCCTGGAGTGGGTAGACAGAGTGTTCTGGACCCGCTCGCTAAACTCAGGAATGCCCCAGTCCTCCCCCAGTGAAACATTTAAGAGGTGATTCTGTGTTTGAGACGGGTGGAGGAGAGAAAGGGCAGGGGCCCAGGCCCTGCTGGGTCTTCAACGGTCTTGGACAACACGATGCAGGGGTAACACGGACGCCCCCTCCCCTTCACCGTGACCCTTCCAAGTACGGCAGACGCCACTGATAAGTCCTCGCTAACCTTCATTTCAGCCTCAGAATCCTCAAAATGGGGCTTCGTGTGGTAATGGCAATTGAATGTAACTGACCCAAAAGATGAACCCAGTTTGCTGTCCTGGTTTCCCCAGTTTCTCAAGAATAGATCCCATAGGTAGTGGGATAGATCAGGCAACAAAGTCAAGTGCTGAGGCCTGGACGTACCCAGCAGGTTGGAGCAGAATTGGGGTGTGAAAGGGTCAAGAATGTTCTCCAGGTAAGTATGTAAAGAGTGATATCGTGGGCTTTGGACAGATGATCCAGATTTGAGAAGCCCAGAAAGGGGGGATGACATGAGGAAGTGGTTGAACACAAGGAAAAAGTCTGGCAATAGGCAATAATATTATACCCCTGAAGTATTTTGTACAAGATGCCATGGTAGATGTTTTGCACGCTATCTAAAATACATGTCAATCATGAGATAGGAGTGATTAAAGAGATAAGGAAAATAACAACACACAATCCTAAATACCTTGCCCCAAGGTCACACAGTAATAAATGTCAAATTCAGATTTGAAGTCACATCTATATGTTCCAAGTTTCCCAATTTTTTAAAAATCGGCATCATTTCATTTTCTTTCATTGTTTATATGCTACCTAAAAATTCTTTTTTTTTTAAAGATTTTATTTATTTATTTGACAGAGAGAGAGAGCGATCACAAGTAGGCAGAGAGGCAGGCAGAGAGAGAGAGAGAGGAGGAAACAGGCTCCCCGCTGAGCAGGGAGCCCGATGTGGGCCTCGATCCCAGGACCCTGAGATCATGAACTGAGCTGAAGGCAGAGGCTTTAACCCACTGAGCCACCCAGGCACCCTAAAAATTCTTAGTAAATTTACTGCTGCTTCTATATTAATAATCTCTTAGCATTTTCAGTGTAACCCCATATTTTCTGGCATTTCTCTCCCCACCCCAGCTTTACTGAGATATAATTGACCTACAACATTATGAAAGTTTAAGATGTACAATGCAATGAATTGATACACATATATTGCAAAATGATTACCAACATAATGTTGGCTAACACCTGCATCCTCTCTCATAATTACCATCTCGTCTTCGTGGTAAGAACATTAAAGATCTATTCTCTTAGCGACTTTGAGGCATACAATGCAGTGTTGTTAGTGACAGTTGCCATGCTATACATTTGATTTCTCAGGACTTATTCATCTTATAGCTGGAAGTTTGTGCTCTTTAACCATCATTTGTTCTCTCCCCCCCACCCACCAACATCAACCCCCCGTAGCCACCATTTTAGTCTCTAGTTCTAGGAGTTCAGATTTCTTAGATTCCACACATAAGTGAGAACATACAGTATATGTGTTTCTCTGTCTGACTTATTTCACTTAGAATGATACCCTCAAGGTCATGGCACAAAGCCAATGCCCCTAATCTTAACCACCAGACCAACGGTTCTAGATTTTGATCTATATATATTTGAATCACTTAGGGAATTTTTTTAAAAAATACCTATGCCCGGGCCCCACCCCGGATAAGTTAAATCAGAATCACTGGGAGTGGGGCCCAGGCATAGGTATTTCTTTAAAGTTTCCTAGTAGTTCTGTTGACTAGCCAGAGTAGAACCACTGCCAAAACAGGGGAGGTGACAACTGCTGCAGGAGAGTGAAGCCTGTAGATGAGGGTCAAGTGGCCCAGAGGTGTAGAGGACAGAGCTACATAGGCCAGAAGACGGGCAGCTCATTACCTGTCCCACCTCCAGGTAGCTTTCTCTCAGCCAGAGACAAGCTCCCACACACCATTTCATTAAAGCTTGGCTTGTTTGGCTGGATTACAAAGAACTATAAAGTTCAAGCAAAGAAAAGAAAAACAAATAGTCCATGTTGATTGTTTGGAATGTCTTCTCTGTTTCTAGGAGTGACCATGAGATTAACACTTGGCTTTGTCTTTGGCTCCTTCTAATATTTTTTCACCTCTCCCCTGTCCCCACCTCAAGCTGCCAAGCAGTCAGTTCTGACTGAGACTTAGTATAAGGAAGAAGCATCTCTATGTCTCAAGGCCCCTTCCTCGAGGGCTCCTTTTAGCAGCAAAGCAGGACATGCCTGGCTTAGCCAGGCCACGGGGCTACTTGAAATTGGCAAATGCTCTGCGTCAGCAGGCACTGGGGTGCTAATGCCCCAGGTCAGCTGGTTAGAGGGTAAGTGGGCAAGTGCCTGGCTTTTTCCCCATGTTTTCAGAACAAGGATCAGAGTCCCAGTAATCACCAGGCTATGGGACCAGAGGCTATTTTGGGCATTCCTTTATCCAATGGAAAGTTAGGGGTGGTGTCATCTGAAACTGCCAGGGAGCATCCGGTTTCACCCTTATCCAGGACACGTACCTAGAGGAAATGGAAGCAATGTCAAGGAGACGAAAATGCGGGTGTCACAACTTCCCTTTGTTTTTATTTCTGTGTCGTTTCTTTTCATCTGTTCCTTTCATTTCCAGCTCACCTTCCCACCACTCCAGTTCAAGTCTTCATTAGCTCTCTCCTGGAACCTGACAGCACCCTCTGGGGGGTTCTCTACCTCCAATCTGTGCCCCCTCTCCCAGCCTACCCTCCCATGATAACAAGTTTTAATGGGAATAATGAAAGTGAAAAAGCTTTCCAACGCATGATGCAAATAGCAACACCCACCTACATATAAATTTGCTGACTTGGCGGGAGACAGGGATGCAGTTCTTCCTCAGTGGTGAAGACACAGAGATAAAGTCCAGGGCTTTTGCAGGAGAATGAAATAGACGGACTGAGAGGAATGTCTTAGGGTAACAAGGCAATGAATTTGTGCACACAGTATTGGAAAATTCAAACAAGTCCTCCAAAGGCATTCAAGGTAGACTTGTCTGCTCTGCAATTGTATGTCATTATGATAATCCTGATAAGAATTGTAGGGTAAAGACCTAATCATGCCCATTTCTCAAAGAACTGAGGATAAGAGTGACTAGCTGATTTGCCAAACATCACTCAGTGAATGCATAGCAGACCCAGAACACATATTCAGAGGACACATGCTTTCCAGTGCACCATACTGATACATCGATGGATGGATCCATGGATGGCCGGGTGGATGAATGGAGGGAGCATATTTCCCTCCCTTTAACATGTTGAAGAGCTGTCCATTGCTGACGGAGCATAAATCAGTCAGACTGGCCTTCGTAGCTTTCTAGGATGTAGTTTTACATTATTTTCCTACTTTAGTGTCCAGACAACTCCCAGCAGTCCCTGCCCTGCCCTCCCACACTATCCCTCCCAACCCAAATACACGTTGTACTCTTGCTCCTCTGTGCCTTTGTGCACTTCCTGTTGTCCTCTCTGATTGTAGAAAGCCCACCTAACTGTAACCCGTAGTAGGATTGCTGGATAGAGTACAGGATGCCCGATTAAATTTGAATTTCACTTAAATGATGAGTAATTGTTTAATATAGGTATGTCCAGATACTGCATGGGCATACTTAAATTAAAAAATTATTTGTTTATTTCAAGTCAAATTTAACTCTGCATCTCATAATTTTATTTGACAAATCTGGCAACCCTACATCATAAGACATTGCCATATATGTATCATCTGCCCCATCCCAAAGTGGGGTTCAGTGCTCCTTTGTATTTTCCATACAGAATTCACTCTCACCAAATCATTGGTAAACAATGTGTGTTTTACTGAGAGTTTCTTAGTAAATATGGAAGATGGGGTTTACATTCCATAATACTTCACATTTTGTCTAAAATTTTCTTACCAAAAATGGCCTCAGGAGCCTCTGTTCTTGGTCAAAAAGTTACCAAGGATTCTTTTGACTTCTTTCTTATGTAGCATTCAGCTCTGCTCTCATTCTTTATTATGCAGAGAAGCTTCCATTTTCCAAACCCAAGCAGCGGTCCAAGGTTCTTTTGCACACAATGGTGGATTTACCAAAGCAACTTTTTAATTAACCATGCCCCTCCATACAAAGGAATCATCTAGTAAGAAGATAAACATTTTTCCCATGTTTACAGAATCTTCAAAGTTCAGTTCCATGAGGCCTTCAAGGTTTTCCCAGGAAAAGGTATTGCTCCTTTCCCTGGCAGTAGTTACTTAGATAGGTGACTAAACCCCTTGTCATACCCCAGAAGCCTACCCATGCTTCTCTAGGGCCATGGATATTTCACTCATGTGTGCACCCAGCACAGTGTGCCTAGCTATACCCTGGGAAGTACTCAATAAACATCGATTAAATGGAATGGCACAGTGTGGCACCACATTTTAAATGCATTTAGCTCTTTGTGGTTACAAAGGTTAGCAGGAGCATAAGGAACCCATCCTAGCAGCCAGGTAAAGTGACTAGACAGTCCAAATGAGTGATTCTTCTCTCCATTTGCATGTCAGACATCTTTTAAAAATCATCATGTCTAGACACCATCCCAGGTCAAGTGAATTAGAATCTTTGGGATTCAGGCGTCTATATCATTTTTCAAAGCTCTCAGGTGATTTTATTGGGCAACAAGTTTGAAAATTATGGGTGGTTGCTAGAGAATTGGATTGATGAGCTTCTCTAGGTCTAATGGATGACACAGAAGAGACAGTAGGATAATATGAGGGAGAGCTATGGCTTTCTTTTGTTTTCCTTCTGTAGTGTTTTATAATTTACACAGAGCTTTCACACATGCATGGACACGATGCACACCCACAGCACAGTCTGGCCATTGAGCCTTTGCTAGGTGTTCACTTTGTGAGTATGAGGAACAAGGTGACTACAGAAGTGCTATGCAAACATGCAGTCTTGGTGTTGGTTGGGTCTGGCATTGCACCACCAGTTCCCAACTCTTTTGGGTTCTGGTTTCACCAAGAAGTCAATAATGGTGAAACATTTTGGGTTTGAAAGGAAAAAACCTTGCTAAAGCAGAACTGGCCAGCTTTCCACACCTCCATCACCGCCACACACCAACCTGAACTAACCAGAGCATAACCAAGGAAATGGCATCCTTCTGGTTTGGCTACATTCCCCTTGAAGCTCTTCCAGGCATTGTGAAGCAGAATTCCTTTCAGTGGATGTGACTGTAAAGAGATGTATTCTTGAAATGGACATTTTGAAAAGTAAGGATGAGCATGAACAGAGAGAAAAAGTGAGAGTCAGGAGATTGGAATCCCTGACCTTGCTTTGGCCTTCCTGCTGTGCGATCTGGGCTTCCCCCTTAGTTCTTTCAGCCTTGGTCATGTCCTCTACAAAAGAAGGACACTGAATTCGATGATCTTAAAATTCCTTCCAGCTCTAAATCCTCCATGGATTCTAAGTCTTGACACAGTACATGAAAGGTCTACTGAGACTCTGTGAACCATTCTTAAGACACAAAATTCTTCCCCCAAGCCCTGCTTACACATGTGCTCAGACAGTGCACCCAAATGAGCACTGGATGGGACACCGTTCCAGCTTGAACTGTCTCCATGTTCTGGAAAAAGTTGTACTCCCTCTCTGGGTCCTATTCTTCTTAGCTATAATCTGATGTTCAAGTACATTCTCTCTACCATCCCTTTCAGCTCAGGCCCTAGTGGCTGAGAGTTTATGTCACAACAAATATAATGTTTGAATGTAGGACAACATCCATAATATGAAGGAGAGATCAGAATTAAAGATCAAGAAGACACCAGTTGTCCAGGAACCAAGTTGTGAACCAAGCTCAAATGCAAGCAGAAGGAAGGGAGAAAAGAAAGGGAAAAGGAAGGAGCCAAAGAATTCACCAATAAAAGGGCGCCTGGGTGGCTCAGTGGGTTAAAGCCTCTGCTTTCAGCTCAGGTCATGATCTCAGGGTCCTGGGATCCAGGCCCGCATCGGGCTCTCTGCTCAGCAGGGAGCCTGCTTCCCCTTCTCTCTCTGCCTGCCTCTCTGCTTCCTTGTGATCTCTCTCCCTCTGTGAAATAAATAAATAAAATCTTAAAAAAAAAAAAAAGAATTCACCAATAAAAACTAAAACATAGATCTATTTTATTCAGTCAGGGGAAAATACCTATAGTTGCATTTTAACTTAGATATGAAGATTATGTCATATTTCAGAAAGAAAGCTCTTCAAATGAACAAGTATGTTGTTTGCAAAATCAGCTCCCTTGTGATTAAAAAGAAAAAGTTTTTTATTCTGGTAAACCAAAGTAACTTTTTCTGAAAAGAACTAACTAGATAAATAAGCCCATGTTTTGCCAATTCTTACTAATAAATAATCACCATGTCTCAAAGGCTTAGGTCTTATTTTTAATTTTTGTTCTTTTTCCATTTGGTCTTTTTAAGAGCCATTTTAGGGATCTTCAACTTTATATGTGTACTCTTCAGCTTCGTCCTTGAGGCCCCTGGTGATCTGGCTTCACTGAGGGTTTCAGGCTGTGACCCTCTCTGCTCTCCCACACATACCCCAGGATCTACTTTTACTGAAACACCCACTGCCTGTTTCCCACTTCTACCTTGCTCTTCCCACCCCTGACCCTTTTCTTGTCCTTTCTCACTCCTGAGTCTGCATAAATAAATCCCTCAAGACTCAACTCCAGTGCCACTTTCTCCTTGAAGCTTCTCCTATTTCCTAGGCTAGAAACAATCTCCATCCCACTTTGATTCGACCTCCCTGGAGGCACTTAGTGTTTCCAATCCTGCAGTAGTGCTCCTAGAACATTACAGTGCTTCCCTGAGAGCAAGATTTGCTTCTGAGGGTAGCACATGGCACAGTGGGTATGAAGTCTAGCTGGTAGACAGACCTGGGTTTGAATCCTGGTTCTGCCACTGGTTTCTGGGTGACGTTGGAGGGGTTTCTCAACCTTTCAGCTTCAGTCTGCTCCTCTGTAAAAGGTGGAGGGTACCTACTTCATAAGGTTGCTGGGACACTCAGAAAATATATGTGAAATCACACTTAAAATGGCGCTTACTGTATGCCAGACACAGTAAGCACCTGATATTTTTTAAACTCAGGAACCTCACAGCAACTACTATTAAGCCTCACTTTACACAAAGGACCTAAGATAACTTGCTCAAAGTCACACAGCTGGTTAAGTAGCTAGTCTGGCTCCATGAACCATGCACTTGGCCACTGTGCTTAATGGCCTCTGTTTTGTAAATGTTACCTATTTTTGTGAAAAAAAATTATTTCCTGGGGCACCTGGCTGGTACAGTTGATTAAGCATCCAATTCTTGGTTTCAGCTCAGGTCGTGATCTTAGGGTTGGGAGATCAAGCCCTGCATCAGACTCCACTCCGTGTGGAGCCTGATGAAGACTCTCTTCCTCTCCCCTCTGTCCCTCCCCTGTCATTCTCTCTCTCTCTGTAAAATACATAAATACATCTTTTTAAAAAGTTTAAAAATTTCTTTAAAGAGCCTAGCACACTGTTAGCATGAATTAAATGCTCAAGAAATAATTATCTGAAGAAAGTAACTCAATATTTAATTTGAAGAAACCGACCTGGCTAGGTGCATTTTTGCTGTTATGGGATTAGCTACTTGAATGGTGCATCTGTAGGGAGCTGACACACAATTGGTGAGCCTACACTCCTTTTCTGGTTTCCCTCCACTGCCTCATTTCTACCATCTCCATTAGGAAGTCTGGGATATATGGCCCTGGCCCTTGGGAGAAAAGATTTCATTTGAAAATTGCTGTCTTTCTAAGGAAATGTTATTAATACTGAAGACATCAAAACGTTTCTGAGGAAGAATAACGACATAAAAGAATTACTATTTCACTGTGTGACTTTAGGCAAGTCATTTCTTGTCTCCTAGATGTAGTCTTCTCATCTGTAAAGTAACAGGGCTAAACATGGTGACCTTTAAGCACTAGCATTTCAGGATTCCATGTTGTTATACATTCCTTTCTTCTTCTGATATCTCAATATGTCCCTTAAGGCGGCCAGGATGCAGAAATGTAGAAATTTGACCTATATAAGATCTATTTGCCAAATGCAAAAAACGAAACAGAAATAAAGGCATTTTTTTCTCATAGAGTTATTATTTCCATCACTACTTATAAATTTGCATGGCATTAGTAGTAACAGCACCTCCTTTAAATTTAATGCCTTTGCATTTACACAGGGCTTTTTGAGATTTTCAAAGGCTTTCACCCTCATTGTTAAGAGGTCTCCTGACTATCGAAAAGCATTGAAGCAAAAACATGAAAGACAGATGTATAGAAAGCTGAATCCCATCTGTATATCTAACATGTATTAGGCATCCATCATTTCTAAGTTCTGTAAAGAAACTTAAAAGATACACCCTAGACTCAAGACCCATGCCCCTTGAAAGGGAAGATATGCAAACATACATGCAGCCACACATTAAGAGCCAAAAAGTCCTATGCAAAGAAAGAATGGCTTGCTGAAAACATCCTGGGAACCAGGCAATAGGCCAAAAGTTCATTCTAGGATTTTTCTGCCTTAATAATAATAATCCTTTCTAAGTGTGTGGTGCCTTAGAGTTTCCAGAATCTTTTACATGCATTTCTTAATTCAGTCCTTGAGACCGACACACATACCACCACCACCACTGCCCCATGTTTGCAGTACTCTATCATGCTGAGTTTACAGATGGGGAAACTGTAGTTCAGAACTACAAAAAGACTTGTCTTAGGTCAAGAAATTAATGCAACGCTGACATAAGAATCAAATCTTCTGACTCCAAATCCTGTTTTCTTGTCACTTTTCAAACTGTTTATCTGAGGTTTCATGGAGCTCAGTGGGTGGTTGGAGAACTCTGGAGCCCTTGCTTACAGTCAGGGAGAGTAAGAACAGATGTGTATGCTTGGATGAGGGAGAAAGGCCCAGGTACGTGGAATAAAAGAAAGATGGCCTTTAGTTGCCCAACTTAAACATTTTGAATTGGAAATTTATTCTTTTTTTTTTTTTTAAAGATTTTATTTATTTATTTAACAGAGGGAGAGAGATCACAAGGAGGCAGAGAGGCAGGCAGAGAGAGAAGGGGAAGCAGGTTCCCTGCTGAGCAGAGAGCCCGATGCGGGCCTCGATCCCAGGACCCTGAGATCATGACCTGAGCCGAAAGCAGAGGCTTTAATCCACTGAGCCACCCAGGCGCCCGGAAATTTATTCTTATCTCCACTTACAGGTGTGGAAACTCAGACCCAGAGGGATTAGTCCAAAATCACATAGCTAGTGGCAACCTCAAGATTTGAAACCAAGTGTGCCTGACTCTGAATATAATGATGAGAAACATGAGTTTGGATTTGAGCTCTGCTCTTCACAGAGATCTGGGGCCAGCCATCCCCCTAAGCCTTGTGTTTTCGTTGTGAAATGAGCCTGATAACAACCATTGTACATATTAGGTGAGACAATTCCTGTGACACACTTAATACATATCTGGCACCTAGGACATGTCCAGGAACGATTTGCTATGAGAATATTTGCCAGACCTCACTGTGTCTCTTGAGTGCCATCCCTTAACTCCTCGATGCCTTTCCAGAAAGGTACAAGTGGATGTAAGAAGATGGGGGGAAAGTACGATCAGGTAGAATGGACATGATTATAGCTGTCCAGCTCTCATTGACTTCTCTGTGGACTCCCTTTGATCCATAGATACAGAAATGAGTGGCAGGACTGATTGGGTCAGAGGTCAACACCACTCTAGGTGGAAACAACCATGTTCTCCCTCTGAAAATTTGAAACTCGGATTAGGGAAAGACATGGTAAGTTGTGCGTATTTCTGGGACTGTTGCATATAAACCTGAGAGGGATGGGGTGGCCCTATGAACCGGGAGGCAAAGATGTACAGTCTGCAGAGAGAGACAGGATGAAGCCAGTCTGCAGAGGAAAGTCATAAGAAAGAGTTTACAACCATAGTTCCTCCCTAAGACCCAGCCCTGAACCTGTCCTCAGGTTCCACTTCCATCAAGCTGGCTCAAGGAGACCCAAATACTGCAGTAGCGACTGTGGCCCTGTAAGCTCTGTTACTCACCCCACACCGTGCAGGAGTCCAAAGCCCCAAATCTCCTTAGAGTCATGAGGCTTGCTTCTTTAGGAAAGAGGACATGGAAGCTGCATACCCAAGCACCCAGAGGAACGCTGAAGCCAAACTCTGTCTGGATTGAGGCTGTGTAATAAGCCTATTTCAAAAGATTTAGGCTTTAAGAACACAAGATAATATAAAATCCTGACACCCCAGATTTCAGGCGTCCCAGCTGGACTGGGAGCCCCCTGCATCCCTGAGACCCAGTCATGCCAGGTGTGGGCAAGATAGGAAGGGTTTTCACAGCAAACTCAGTCTTGAGGAAGAAGGCAACAGGCAGACATTCTTGGTGCAAAAACAAAGCCCTAGTCAGCGAAGGAGAGGGGCAAACGCAGCTCAGTATTGTGCCCCTAGCTCCGTTCCCCGCTGCACCTGCTCTGGATCCTACGGGGCAGAGGAAGGGTAGGTGTGGAGGCAGAGCAGTGCCGGGATAAAAACCAGGCTAAGACCCTCTCAAACAGCAGTTTGATAACCATGCCGAACACAAAACATGAGAGAGAAGCATTTATTCTAGATGCTGCTGCACAGGAATCTGTAAGACCTGGTGTCAAGGTAGAGATCGTGGGGCCCAGCCAACATGGCTCCCCGGGAGCTTTGATGGAACAAGGCAGATGCCACACAGAAACCCAAAAGACAAATGTCTGGTCCTCAGGCAGCCCCTGCAGTCTCTCAGGAATCACTGAGAGAGGGGAGTCTTTTAAAATAACACCAGAAGTACTGTGAGAGAACTGAGGGTAGTGGGGAGCTGGGAGCAATAAAGCACAGGTTAGAAATGGCAGTAACTCCTGGGACATAAATATGCACTCAGGCAACTGCAAAGATTGGGACCAGATGCCCCGAAAGAATTTAATGAGGCTGAAAATTCAGGCCAGTGATGTGAAATGCAGACGGCTGCTGAGTTGTGGGACCGAAAGTCATCCAGCTTCTTCACCTTCATGCAAATGGTAACCTCAGTGATCTACAGAGCAGTTTCTCCTCGCCTATTTGAATATCACTGCATACATTCTCATTAGGGCTTCAGCGAGCAGAGAGGATGCCAGCTAGGGTAGGAGGAAAGCAAGACTCCACTTGGATTTTCCAGGTATCCAGTATGGTGATTGGTCTAATATTAACTCTGAGGGGCCTGGCAATATTAATCCTCAGGTGCCCTGGGGATTCAAGAATTCCCAGACATCCTACTCACACGGGGAAAGCAGATTCCAGATGAGGCCACCATGAGGGAAAGGCAGAGTGGGATTTTGTGGTCACACAACTTGGAGCCTGGGAGCCCCAACCTTAAATTATGGTTCGACCACTTACCAAACATATGACGTAGAGCGTGTTAATTCACTTCTCTGGTCTCCAGTTTCTCTTTCTGCAAAACTTGGAGAAAAATATATAAAGCCAAAAGTTATAAAATGCTTTTTATTTTTCTTGTTATAAACTAAGACTCTCTTTTAACCCATTGTTATTTTCCTTCCTACTTCCTCTTTGGAAACTCTAATGCCGTGGCACCTGGGTGCTCAGTTGGCTAAGTGTCTGCCTTCTGCTCAGATCATGGCCCCAGGGTCGTGGGGTTGAGCCCCACATCGTTAGGCCCCCTGCTCAGCAGGGAGCCTGCTTCTCCCTTTCCTTCCCACTTGTGCTCTCTGTCACTATCTCTGTCTTTTTCTCTCTCAAATAAATACAGTCTTAAAAAAAGAATAGAAAACTCTAATGCCCAGGGGGCTGGGCAGATAACCTAGGTGAGTGAGGGGCCAGGACATATAGGGACAGGAGTCTCCCATCCCAAGAGACTTCTTTAGATCCAGCCTACTCTAGCCATGGAAATGCCAGGCCCCGGTAATCAGACATGATTTTTGAAGAGAAGCCAGAAATGAGGAGCTTTATGTGTAGTCTCTCATTTTAAATGTCTCAAATAATTCAGCTTTTTTAAACAGCCACATTAGAAGGCAAATCCACAACAGACTGCGTTCAGCCCATGGCTGCGGGCCTGTCCTGAGAGAAGAGGTAACAATGGGATCCTAGCCTTAATCTCGCCTCAGAAACCAGTTCAAACTGCCCAAGGCATCTATGGTTTCCCCCACACAGCAGGCCACACTGAGGGAGAAGGGAAGATAAGACTCAGGGATTGTCTCTGTAGAGGGGTTCTCAGTTATCCTCATTGCATCAAGAGCTCCCATGTCCCACCTGCAGCTCCCAGGAGTCCTAGGAAATGACACTTTCTCAGCTCCCATCTTCCTGTATTTGGACCCAGGTGCTAGGAGGCTGAAGTCCCCATGCGATGACATTCCACATTCTAAGAAATGTTCTCCTGTCCTGGTTCTCTTCTAGGTGGCCCCAGTGCTCCTGAGAAAATCAGGCTGTAGAGATCATCCTTTATGCAAAGCTGAGGGACAGATTTATAAAGCTTGTCAGGGGATTGATTGATTTTGACATTATCTCTTAGGCTGCCCAAGCTCAAATGAGAAACAAATCATCTTGGGAATCAGGTAGAGGAGAAAATGTCACGGAGAGAGACAGCCACAAACAAATGCAGATGGAAGTCCCTGGAGAGACACTGGCGTCAGAGGAAGTCAACACATTACAATAAGGTCATGGCCTCGGTGGATTAAGAAGCTATCAAATTCATGAAGAACATGATAGTTAAACAAATCCTAACCCAGCATAGAGGGAATACTTCCAAGGTCTTTATCCTCGATAATCAGATAATTTTAAAATCCTCTATGGCTGGCACTGCAGGCAGAATGAAAGGAGAGAATCGACGTGTGTTGAACACTGACCGTATTCCATGCAGGATGGTTACATGTATCCTATAACTATGGGACGTGTTGCAAGGTACTTAACACTGAGACTCAATTTGCATCTGTAATATAAGAATGAGAATGTGCATGTCTTGTAGGATTATTATAGAAAATAAAACAAAGTATATGAAAGCCCCTGGTTCTTGGCCTGGTACATATTAAGTATTCAACAAGTCATCACTATCCTTATCTTATTATCTGTCTGATTCCTCACAACCCAGGGATATTATCTGTACTTCCTGATGAGAACTTAAGTGCACAGAGTTTACTAGACCAAATTGCTTGCCCAAATTCTTCCAGGTAATAAGTCAAGACCCAAATTCCTACTTAGGTTTGCTTTTGATTTTTTTTTTCCTACAAAGTTCTTCTGCTTTAGTGACATTAGCAAGTCAATTTTTCTAAATTTTTCTAACCAGAGTTATTTATTTTCTCTTGAACCAAAATTGAATGGGGCAACATTTAACACCTGACCAAACTCTCCCAGGACCCTTGGTTCATTGCCAATGCTTTCTTCTATCACCCCAAACAGTTTCACGGTCTGACACCTGGGGCCAAGCCCTCTCCTATCAGTGCCTCCTCTGCCCTGGATCTTGGTTTTGGGGTGTCCATGCTAGGCCAGGTCGCTCACCATAGAGCTGCCACCTAACACAGGATGTCTTCCTAGCTGGGTCTGCACCTCTGTACTGGGTTCCTCCCGCTTTCATGCTACTCTCACTCCTTTCCCAAACTTTGTCCCCTGTTTGCCCATTGTGTTTCTAACATCTGACATCCTGACATCTGACGATGTTCTGACATCTGATTTGTCTTCTCCATCTTGACCTTCAGACCTCTGTTCAATATGGCTTTAATATAGCTCTTGGGTCCCTTTCTCGAAATCAGCTCATGGAAACCAGCTCACCAGAGCAGGCCAGGGCCCACAGTGCAGGAAGCAGAGAACTATGCTGCCGTTTTGCAAATAAACCTGAGTGTTTGATATTCATTAATCCCTTGGTCAACCCATTCAATTCACTTCTAGGAAGCAATGATAAAAAATAACACAAAAGCATGCGTATGTAAAAAACAACACAGCATTGCTTGTAGAGTTTGAGTATCCATCAATGGTGTGATACCCAATGTCATCAAATAAAATAAAGTCAATCTAGAAAGCTATTTGAGCTATACTAAATGAAAAAAGGTAAGCTGCAACTACATACGTAAAATCTAATCCCTCTTTGGTTTAAAAACACAGCTTATAGGTACATAGATACTTGACTTTGTAAATAAAAGAAAATTCTGAAAAGGTACTCTCCAAGAAGCAGCAGGGTGCCGTGGCTCAATATTTGGAATATTAACCTTTTATCCTCCCCGTGTTTCTTCCTTTCCTCCAGTGTGTGCAGATGGCCAGGGCTTTTTGTGGCCTCTTGCTACAAAAGAAATTTTTTATACAGGGCCAGAAGCCAAAGTTGTCTTTAAGACAGTTCTGATCCAGGTCTGGAATTTTATAAAACCTAAACCCATTGAGGAGATTCTATCTGGTATCTTGCAGGAGCAAGAGCAAGAAGGCCTTTGAAATGGAAATCGACAGAAGTCTGTGATCCTGGAGTACTCCCAGAGAGAGGAAGACCTCAGATGAACTGGCCTGGGGAGCTGGGAATTCTAAGTCTCACCAAAGATTTTCCTGGCTTACAACAAGTCAGCAGAGGAGCCAGAACTGGAAGAGATCATGTGGTCTGAGACCATGAACGTCTCCGCAGTAAATATAGACTACATTCAATGACTGAAGAGTCCCGAGGACTTGGTGCTACATAAAACCCTGGGACCTTTGCCCAACACTGAAGATGGCAATAATGACTGAGATTGAATTTCTAATAACCTGATAGGATGAGGACAGTGGCTGTAGACTCAGAATTGGATTTAATTTATGTAAAATAAATAAAGTGCTATTTCTTGCAAACCTGTGCTTATAAAATAAGATTCATGTTCACTGTATGTACTGGGACTGGAGAGTTAGAGGGAAGGACTTCACTTCTTATGAATTTTCAAGTGGGAGGATTATGGATAGCTTTCATTTATTTATTTATTTATTTTGATGCCCCTCCATACACCCCATATTTTTCCAATACATCTACTTCTCATGTTTATTAAATCAAACCACCCTCTTAGTCAGGTGGCAAGCTCTCCAGAAGGACGGTCAAGTGCATAACCACCATATCTGACCCTTACACATGGGCCTCTTAATGCATTTAAACATCTCTTGAGGGGAACCTGGATGGCTCAGCCAGTTAAGCACTGGACTCTTTATTTTGGCTCAGGTCATGATCTCAGTGTCCTGAGATCGAGCCCCTCATTGGGCTCCATGCTCACTGGGGAGTGTGCTTGAGGATTCTCTCTCCCTCCCCTCTCTCTGCCTCTCCTCCGACTCTCTCTGTTCCTCCCCTTCTCTTTCAAATAAATAAATAAATATTTAAAAAAATATACCACTTGAATGATCCATCTCCTCAAATGGTCTGTGATACTTGCACAAATTGGAATGCTCATTCTCCTGGGACCTGAATTTCTACTTCTCTTAAACTCTGAATTCCTTTACTTTCTCAGAAACCAATCCTCATTCTACCACCTCTTCATCCATCTCCTGACTCAAGTTTTCCTGCAACTGTTTGTCAGATTGTGAACTTACTTTCACACTCATTTATTCTCCAGATTTCCTTGATGAGATTGTTTTAAAAATTTTTTGGAGGGCTTCCCTCTTAAGAAGAGAAAATGCCTCTAGGGGTGAGTAGGTAGGAGAGAAGATGATGGCTGGGGACAGCTGTGCCCAGTCCGAAGGGGACTCTGCTGTCAGAATGCTACAGAGAAGATAACTGCCCCTTGAAAAATGCAATAACGCCCTCCAAGCCCCCTGCATGGAAGGAAAAAGGAGAAGCTCTTTTTTACACATCAGTCCTTGGGTCCCATCAATGTCTCTAGTTGTAGAGCCCACTGCTCTCCAACACACAACCTCCTGACTATCAGGCCAGGATGCTACACTGATCCCCACAAGGGCACAGGTCCAATCTCTACATCTTTATCTAAGCTGGTTGCCCTTCGTGACAAACCACCTCCATCACACTTCCACTAGCTGAATCCTGTCTACTCCACTATGAAGTTCCCTCTGCTTCCTCCTGGCAACAGTCACCTTCTCTGAACCCAGATGTTTTGTAACCATACCTATATTAGTCAGGATCCTCCAGAGGAACACAACCAAATATATGTAAATTTATATGTGTGTGCATATTGTAGGGCAAGCCTGCATGTTGTAATTTCAGCTATGACTTGATGTTGCAGTCTTGAGTCCCAAATCCACATCTAAAAACATATCTTCCCAGCAAAATCGAGACTGGTATTTGATCGAACAACTGGGCACCATAGTTTGGTCAAATTGACACCTAAAATTAACCATTACCATCCCCTTACCATTATCTTATGTATTTGAATTTTCTCTCCTTGGTAGGATTTTAAGCTATTGGAGAACAGGGAACAGAATGACATCATGAGTTCAGGAAGAGATGTGTCTATTGAAAGCCCCACATAGTAACCAGAATTGGAAATACTGAATCTCAGAGTCTTAATTCTGAATGTCAGAATCTCAAATACATTTCCTGTGACTGTGAACTCAACCATTCGGGAATAGAAAATGTGAGTTCTCATTCTTTCTGCTACAGACTTCTGGATGCGTGCTGTGGAAATGGGGTTTCCTCTGCAGTTTAGCTCTACATGAAGAAAGGAAGCAACTTTCAGCTAAACGTGGAGTTAGCAACTGTCATAAAGGGTCAGTGGGGTAGACTGTTGAACGTTGTGATTGAATTGAAATTTATAATTATCTTCGCATTCCTTTAAGCTGGGCTAGCTATGATGGAGAACACACAGGACCAGGTGAACTGATCAACAGTAGGTCAAACATTAATTGGGTCATTCTCCCTTCCCTGTCCTTCACCTCTCAATACACACACATGCGTGCACACACACACACACACACACACACACACACACACACCTCTGACTGAATTTTTGCCTGAATTAACTGAAGGTTGACTCATTAACTACAAGATAAGTCTGAGAATCAGTCTTTATGGAAGCTGCTGGGAACTGAGTCAGAGGAAAGGATACCAAAAGGGGAAGCCGAGGGACAAACTGCTTTGATTCATAGCCTTGTTTCTGCTACCCTCCAGAGTTAACCACAAGTAACAGTAGCATTTCAAAAAGGGTCCCCACTGCAGTTGACAGTGATCATACACACAGCCCCATTTATAGAATATCTGTGGTGTGGTGAGATTGAAATGTCTCTTGGCTGTTCTTATCCTTTCCCTGAAACCTGTCATATGCTAGAGGGATAGTATATATATAATATTATATTTTAATATTTAATATAAAACACATACAAGTAGTACTTCATCTGCCTGTATCATGTTCCTAGAAGTATATTTAGAATTTTAGGCTGTTCCAATCATTACACATTTTGCCAAATTTTAGTCATTGAGGGAGTTGTGTTTAAACATCTGTTGACTGCAGATGTTAAGCAGTGTGAAATAGTCTTTTAAGATGCCAAAATGCAATTAAAATCATAATATTTTTCTTAGTAACATATCATGCTACATCAATGGAAATTCATAAAGATAACACTCAATGAAAAATGAGTGGTAATAATTCTCTAAACTAATCAGCTGTGGCTCACAGCAGGGGAGAAATAACTTTTAATTAAATTATGTAATATTAACAATCCCAGTTTGCCAGGTTCTTGAAGATGTATGTGTGTGTGTGTGTGTGTGCGTGTGCGCGCGTGTGTGTGTGTGTGTGTGTGTGTGTGTATCCTTTAGGTTTAAAACCTTAAAAGCTCCATAATGTTCTTGAGTAGAGCAAAAAAGCCATTAGCAGTCAATGTCTCTCTTTCATTTCTTTTTTTCCCCCATTTCCGTTTCAGGTCTAATTCTATCTGCATCCTAAAAATATGTTTTGTACTTTCATGAAGGCTGGATCTTCATATGCAATTGGTTCAAACATCTTAATGTGTTGACTGAATCAGTTGGAAATTCTTTCTGGACAAATAGAATTCATCAAATTTGGTGACCCACTGTTTCTTAAATTCATTATTAATTGATTGAACATCTGTTATATGCCAAGCCCTACAGTAGCTCCTGGGGCATCAGGGGTAAAGATTCATAATCCCTCTTTATGGCATTCTGTCAGTCTGATGGGGACACAAACAGATAACCAGACCATTATTATGTGGTGTGCTACGTGGTAGAGGAGTAGAAATAGGGTGCTTTTGAGCACAGAGCCACAGCGAGCCTCATCCTGACAGCGTATTGATAATAATATCCTTGGGTTTCCAAATATAGAACATTGAAAAAGTATAAAGAGGAGATGCTAAATTAGTATAGAGTATTCATGTAAAGTTCTACTATGTTCCTCCTCTTGTGCCAAGTGTTTGGTTTGGGAATGGGTACTGGAGGAAAAGAGAATAGAAACTGGGAAGGAAGAAAACATCATCTTAGCCATCAAAGAGCTCACAATTTTTTTTTTTTAAAAGATTTTATTTATTTATTTGACAGAGGGAGAGAGATCACAAGGAGGCAGAGAGGCAGGCAGAGAGAGGGGGGGAAGCAGGCTCCCCGCTGAGCAGGGAGCCCGATGCGGGCCTCGATCCCAGGACCCTGAGATCATGACCTGAGCTGAAAGCAGAGGCATTAACCCACTGAGCCACCCAGGCGCCCAAAGAGCTCACAATTTAATTGCGAGAAATAAGATGGCAATATTAGCAATTATTAAAAATTAAGGCAATCTACAGATTAGTAAAGTGTGAACATCAAGTTGTGTGGCAAACAGTAAATGATGCAGGTAATGAGGAAAGGAAAGAAATGATAGAGGGTGGTTTGGTCTCAGAAAGGTCCTCCCAGAGGAGATGCACATAAGATAGACAAGGAGGGCTTCGTCCAGTTGACACTGTTAAAGTGAGGGGTCCAAGCTATCTATACAGTGGAAGTGGCAGGGGCAAATGTCCGGAGCTGGCAATGAAGGGGGAATGTTTTGTTGTTAGATGGGTGTTACAAGGGTGGAAGCAGGGGATTATGTAATAAGGGACCAGAAAAAGGATCTGTAGTTGAGTTTTGTGCAGGGTCTTTTACTCACTCATTATTGAGGATCATGCACTGGGCTATATACCATAGACACAGGATTTAATAAATTCCTGCCATCTTGAATCTTATAATCTAGTCCTAAAGAGATACTTAGATTTCTTGGAGCCTCACTGTATTGGTGTCTATGCCTCCTTCATTTCATCCTTCAAATGTTATCCACCCAATGAAATCTTCCCAATCTGTTCAACTGAAATAATTTGTAATGACCATGATATTAGCTAATGTTACTAAGTACCTCCTGGATCACTATACTGCACTAAACACATCCCAAGCTTGTTCAGAATAATTGTTATCATCCAAGTGTTTCAAAGTACCATGCGCCATGTTATAGTTCTTGCAAAGATTAAATACTTTAATCCTTACAACAAACTTTAGAAGTATGTCGTGTGATTATCCCCATCATCTATACTAGAAAAGTGAAGCTCTGCAGGGTTAAATGATTTACTGAAGGTCACCCTTAACTTTTCAAGAAAGAGAGAGGATGCTTAGAGAATGAAATGACCAACACTGTGTGCCTCCTGATGTGATAGAATTTGTACCACATGGCACCACTTATGAAGTATGTTTGACAAAAAAAAATTTGCATGTAAATCCAGTTAGCTCTTTAGAGCTAAATTTCAGTTTATTGAAAACAGAGGGATAAAGAATCAAGATGAACAACACCATAAAGGAGTAAACAGAACAATTTAGAATTTGAGAATGTGGGGACTCTCTCAAGTCAACAGGTCAACTGCCCTGCAGAGGGAGAGAGAGAGAGAGAGATGGAAGAACTTGGTTTGGGTTGAGTTAATTTAATGTTTAAGCCTTGTTTGGTTCCTGATTTGAGCAAACCAATTTTAAAAAGACATTTTTGGATAAGTGGGGAAATTTGAATGTGGACTGGTTATTGGAGGATACCAACCAAATACTCTTTTTTTTTTAAAGATTTATGTATTTATTTGAGAAAGAGTGAGTGGAGGGCCAAAGGGAGAGGGAGAGGAAGAGGGAGAGGAGCAGACTCCCCATTAAGCATGGGGCTCCTCAACAACTCTGGCTCAAAGCAGGGGTCCAAGTGGGGCTCCACCTGGGCTTGACCGGGGCTGAGCTCACAATCTAAGCAGAGATCAAGAGTTGGACACTCAAAGGACTATGCCACCCAGGTGCCCTGTAGGATACCAAGCAAATATTCTTAATTTTTTGGGGTGTGATCATCACACTGAGGTCATGGAAGAAGACGATAATTTTTTTTTTTGGATGTGTAAAAGTGAATTAGGAAATGATGTGAGACCTGGGATTTGCTTAAAAATATTTAGCAGCAATAACTATAACAGAAAAAGATAGATGATGCCAGCATTGCAAAATTTTGCTCATTGTTGAAGCTGGTTGATTGATACATAGGGAATCATTATATTAGTTTCAATTTTTCTAAGTGTTTGAAATTTTTTAATATAAAAAATTCATTTTAAAAAATGCATGGCTTAGGGACACCTGGCTGGTTCAATCGGTACAGTGGTGACTCTTGATATTAGGATTGTGAGTTCAAGGTCCATGTTGGGTGTAGAGATTACGTAAAATAAAAAAATTAAATCTTAAAAAAATGCATGGCTTAAATCATCAATCAGGCTGAAAATGCATCCTCTTGTACCAGTGGGGCCAGGTTTTTGCAGATAGTAAGTGCTCAAGAAGCACATGGAAAGTTATTGCAGTTGGAGCATGGAAAACAGCTACAGTATGAATGGAAAATGCCTTTGTACTTTTAAATATACAATCACAGCAGAGGTCTCCAAACTAGAATCCTCTCCTCTTTCTTCCCTTCCAGAAGTGAAATATCCTCCTTCTGTCTTTGCCTTCGGGGCTGCCCTTCATGTTAATTTGGAACAAAATTCACACGGATAAAATTTGATATGTGGGTCTTGGCAGAGTGCTCACCTTGTGAGTGCAGCTTGCTTGATTACAGAAAGCTTTGGATGCAGACTGGGACTCTGGTCTCATCTCTGAAATCGCAAACAGCAGCCACAACTTTTACATGGACATGATGAAATCAATGCTTTAAGGAGATCAATTTCTAGCTTCTCCTCCCAGTGTACTTCCAGATCTGTCTCCCACCACCTTGTTTCTCTTGTGGTAAGGCAAAAACACCCCTTAATCATGATGATGGAGGAGTGGGGGTTGCAGCAGGCAGAAAGACACTGTCCATGCTAATCTCCCATTCTGAACATGACCTAGACTAATTTTCCATATCAAATCTTCAGGGAATAACAAAAATGACATCAACAAATTCCAGAAACTGATTTCTTAGGCCAAATATAAAATTACTGATACTTTTCCGAGGGGGAAACAAGACAGAAAGCTCTGCATGTAGCCTGGTTATAATAAGATATTTATTTCTCAATTCCAGAAGCTGGCGATTGAACTCCCAGAAATGAACTGGCACCAATTCCCATGAATGAAATGACTATGAATCATTTCATTCTTGAAAATTAAACAAAGATGTGACTTAACAGGTGATGAGTTGGGTGGATGTACAATATTTCCACAAACATTCAGCCACAGTAGGTGCTCATATTATCGGTATGAATCGGAACTCTTTAAACATTCCTGCATATGAGCCTTATGAGAGAAAAAAACCCTGAGAGTATCTGTTTGAACATGTTCAACAAATTATTTTTGTGGAAGTCTGTCTTTCAGTGTTTCAGATGAGGTGATGCGTAATTTTTGTAGTGTGGAATGTTCCACATAGCCTGGGCATCCTATCAGAAACAAGTTTCTGCTTTTGAATAGTTCCCTCACCTAAATGAGAAATAAAGGGAGAGATGACCAGAATTAACAGTCACTTCTTGACTCTTGTTTTAAAAATCCAGAATTCTGCTCATCCATCACTTAGAGAAAGTGCACCCCTGCTGGCTATAGCCAGTAGCCACATATGACTATTTAAACTTAAATCAATTAAAATTAAAAATTCAGTTTCTTGGTCACACCAGCCACATTTCAAGTACTCAGAAGCCACCCAAGGCTGGTGCTACCATACTGAACAGCCAAGATTTAGAACAATTCCACTGTTCCGGAGTGGGGCAGGGCACTGACATGGTTCCCATTTCCATTTTTTTCCCAAGTTACAAGAGCAGCATTTGTCTCTGTAGCCCTCACAGAAAGATATCATAGGATCAATAAGAAAATACTCGCAATTAGTTCCTCCAAAATTCATTCTAAATATTCTAAATTCATTCAGTAGAAATAATATAAGATCTTGACTAAATAGGTCCTGAAATATTCAAAAAGAATGACCAAACTGAAAAAGTTTGGAGTCTACTGCAATAGCTAATTGGGTTTTTGATATTTGATTTAAAAAATAGCATTTTGTTAGATCTCGTTTGATACTAAGGGAATGGCCCAGTTTATCTTTATGCCTATTTCTATATATCTATGCATATCTCTGTATGCCACTGATTGGAAAAACCCTGACATAAGATAGATGTGTTTATGTAATACAATCTTTTATGTGTTGTATAGAGCAGGACACCAGTAGCAAATGAGAGTTTCTTCTTTTATGTGACGTGATAGAATGATTCACCTGTTAGTAAGATGACCACAGACAAGGAAAGGGGCCCAGAAGATCTGAAAGTAAAGTTACTTTCAGAGATTTAGAGTTGGTAGTTTATATCTATTTCCTGGAAGCCTTCTAAATCTAATGAAATGATTTGGATGCACTGCTTGATCCAAAGCTAAAACGAGGGCTACTTGGGTAGCTCAGTCAGTTAAGTTTCTGCCTTTGGCTCAGGTCGTGGCTCCCCACTCAGCAGGAAATATACTTCTCCCTCTGACCACGCCCATCTGGTGCTCTCTCTTTCTCTCTCTCTCTCACTCTCTCTCTAAAATAAATAAATATATATTTTTTAAAATTAAAAAGAAAACAGAGGCGCCTGACTGGCTCGGTCATTAAGCATCCCTGCCTTCGGCTCAGGTCATGATCCCAGGGTCCTGGGATTGAACCCCACATCGGGCTCCCTGCTCCGCGGGAAGCCTGCTTCTCCCTCTCCTACTCCCCCTACTTGTGTTCCCTCTCTTGCTGTGTCTCTTTGTCAAATAAATAAATAAAATCTTTATGGACATTGGGGAGGGTTTGTGCTTTGGTGAATGCTGTGAAAGATGTAATCCTGATGATTCACATACCTGTACCCCTTGGGCAAAGAATAAAAATAAAATAAAAAAAATAATAAAAATAATAAAAAAAATTTAAAAAGAAAACAAAGCTAAAACCAATATTAGATTAAGTAGTGCCTGTTAGGTAATGAAGATTGGTGAAAAAATACATCACTGTTGGGGAAAAGTATTCATTCAACAAAGAATGGAGCATCCACTAGTACCAGTTACTGTCTGGGTGCTTAGAGTATTTTAGGAGAAACAGCACTAAAGAAATAACCACGTTAATAATTAATTATAACTGAAATAATTAATTATAACTGAAATTTTTCATAAAAGAAAAGTGAAGGGTCCTATAAAACACATAACAGGAGGACCAAATCTACTTTGGGAGTCAGAGACAATTTTCCTAAAAACAAGATATTCAAGGAGACACCTGAAGGATGAGTAGGATTTATCGAGGTCAAGAGGTAAAAAAAAGAATGTTTTGGGAAAAGAATATGTGCATTAAAACTGGAAACAGCATTGAGCATTTGTTGTGTGGCAGGGTTTAGCAAACAAGAGATCAGGGGGTGTAACACCAGGCTGGGTCCTATAACGTTCATGCAGGACCTTATACACCATGATCAGTAAATAAACTAAGCAATGAAGTGTGCATTTATATAAATACTATTGTTTGTATTTTAATGAATAGTTGTAATACATAGCAAAAGACATAGTTATGCAGAAGTACATAGTTGGGAATGTTACTTAGTTACCCAGACCTTTGAAAAAGATTTCCAGATGGAAGGAAACAGTGTTTTCAAATTTGTGGAGGTATGAAAGAATACAGTGTTTTCTGGAAATAATTAAGGGGAAGGGCAAGAGAAAAAGTTAAATTGTAGATGAGGCCAGATTGTTGAAATATTTAAATGATAGGATAAGATGAATGAGCTTGATCTGTTTGCAGCAGAGAACCACTGAAGATTTTCATTGAGGGAAGGAGCAAAATAAGAACTTTTTTTAGGATGATCGGTCGAGTGGTAGTGAATGGTTGGGGAGAGAAAATTTTAGACAGGTATTAGATGTTGAATTTGATGTTGTGGCCACGGGCAAGTTATGTTAAAGTCTTGATGTCAGTATAAAAACTTAAATGAGAAAAATTATTTAGTAAGTGGGTAGAATAAAACCTTTGGAGAAGAGTGTGTGTGTTGGGGGAGAGGGTGGTTGAGGGGATTTGGTTATGAAGAACCAGAATCTGAAAGCCAATGAGAATAGGAGGATGAGCTCTTGGTGGCTTTTCCAACCTCCATTTCCCTCTTCTCGTCAACAGCATTTAAATTTTCCTCTGGAGAACTGCCCCACCTCAGCTTCAAGAAACGTCCAGCTACTGGTTTAGCAAGTGACTCAGGAATACACAGCTGACTCTATTTGGGCCAAGAAGAAACAAGGAGATATTTGCTTGGGCTTCTCTGGGAAAAGAAGTTTCTTCCTAGTTCTCTAAGAGCTATCAGAAGTGACGGTCTTCCTCTCCCTGAATAAAGTAAGAAAAGGATGTGGAGTCTCTTTATACAAAGATGGGGAACCAGGATGAGAATGAGCCCATCCCATGTGGGAGGGCAGAGGCAAATGAATCCCAGAGAAGTGGGTAACTACCTGATGACACTGAAAATCTCCACACTCCAGTTACAGGAGTCAATAAACTCCCCCTTTTTTGGTATGTGCCATTTTGTGCAGGGATTTCTGTAGCTCGACACCACCACAGTGAGGCTAAATGATAAGAGAAACAAAAATGAGTTCATTTTTAAAAATAGAAACTGGTGAGACATTATCACCAGGAAGGATTAATTTTATCTCAGCTATATGATGAGAATTGGGTTTATAATCAAAAGGATAGATTAGAATCTATAAGTGATACAGTAGCACATGGCATAAAAACCAAAGATCCCAATTATAGCCATGTGCTGCTGCTTATTTTTTTTTCAGAATTGTTGGTTCCAATGAAGAATCATGACTAATAAGTGAAATTCAAAAATTTAAAGAATTTTTAAAAACCACTGCTATTAACAGTTCCATTTTTGCCCTTACACAAATTTATTTTCACTAAAATGATATCCTATTGCATGCACTGTATTATAACCTGAGTTTTGCACATGACAATATGTAATAGACATGTTTCCTTGTCAGAGAATGAAGATTTACATCGTCATCTTACTAGCAGTTTCACATACTTGTTTTTACCAAGCACATCCTCTGATGGTAAAGAGAAAAGGTTTAATGCTAAACTGCATGATCAGAGCCTGCCTCTGCCCCTTACCTCTCCAACACTCTCTGGTACCTCACTTCTATCTTGAAGTTTATTTATTTTTTCAAGATTTTATTTATTTATTTATTTAGAGAGAGCACTAGAGAGAGAGAGCAAGCATAAGTGGGGGTCAGAGGGAGAGGGAGAAGCAGGCTTCCCACTGAGCAAGGAGCCAGATGTGAGACTCGATCCCAGGACCCTAGGATCAGGCGAAGGCAGACACTTAACCAACTGAGGCACCCAGGTGCCCCAGGTTTTGCAGTTTAAATGAAGTGCTGCCTCCACAGTCCTTAGTAAAATGCCCGGCATAGGGCAGCACTTGGTAGTAAGTTACTATCATCATTTTTAGTATACTGTGTACTTCAGGGGCCAGGGTGAGGAGATATATATTAGATGTAAATATAAACTAGAACATAGCCCTTATCTGTATATGATAGAACTGAATCAACAAGAGAAGTAATAAGAAATAACCAAAATTATCATATTCCTTTATTACTAATTTGAAGGCCAAATAATATTTACAGCATAATCAATATAAAATTTGACAAATGAGATTGTTGAAACAACTGAACCCTTAAACCCTTTATTTGATTTCTTCCCACCTTCTACAAATTATGATGAACAGAAACAAAAGAGTGGAGTTTATGATCTTTATGAAAAAGTGCTTTTCTCTGTGTCCTTAGGCAAAATGCCTTCAATTGACACAGACTCCATCTGCACTCCACGCAAAACTGCACGTTCTTCTTTTTTTAAATGTGTGTCTTTAAAATACCATTTGGCACTCACCCTACAAAGCTTAAAAATTAGCTTTTGAAAAAAAAAAATCACCCAAAATGTTGCCTCGCGTGTAGAAGCAAGCAAATCGAATTCATGTAAATGATCCTTAAGGAATATCTTCAAGTCTGTATTCCAACAACTGCATTTTTAAAAATACACATTGATTTGCTTTTAAAATTCTCAGCTCCTTATGTTTTTCTTCCTCTTTTAGAAAAGAACCTGAATTATGCAAATATAGCTTGCATTAAAAACCCTAGTAAGTGAGAACTTGTATTTGCATCATGGAAAATTTAGGGAGTCATTATTTACTCTTCAGAATGATTTCTGAAAATAATTCAAAGTAAAATCCCTTTAAATAGAAAACCTACAAGGGAAATTAAAAGCATGATTTAAATATAATACAACTTTTCTGGAACTCATCTACTAGGTATAGTAACATAACAGTGCACATGAAAAATATTAATATATCCTCCATTACACTCTCAACAATATATGTCTGTCTGTAAATATCCAGAGCTAAAATGCGATGACAGTATCTCCAGCACAAATGACCCTCATGATACAAGAAATTGCTCTTACCCAATGGAGACTGGCAAATGGTAATAGTAGGAGTCATTTTTCATTTGGCTGTAAGATCTTTCAAGGCAGAGACTACATCTTTTCAAAATATTTGTATTAGTGTTCTTTTCCCTATAACATGTTGAGTATTTGCATTCTAAAACTGCCATCTTGTGACTTATTCAGTAAATAATTGGATTAATAGGGTGACTTTAGAAAAAATAAGGCAGGATTTCTACCACACTGTTTAATATTTAAAAATTAATTCCATACTATGCAGCTATCAAAAGAAATGAAATCTTGTCATTTGCAACGACGTAGATGGAACTAGAGGGTATGATGCTAAGCAAAATAAATCAATCAGAGAAAGACAATTATCATATGATCCCTCTGATATGAGGAATTTGAGGGGCAGGGCGGGGGCTCATGGGAGGTAGGGAGGGGAAAAAATGAAACAAAATGGGATTGGGAAGGAGACAAACCGTAAGAGACTCTTAATCTCATGAAACAAAATGAGGGTTACTGGGGGGTGGGAGGGTAGGGATAGGATGGATGGGTTATGGACATTGGGGAGGGTTTGTGCTATGGTGAGTACTGTGAAAGGTAAGCCTGATGATTCATGGACCTGTACCCCTGGGGCAAATAATAATAAAAATAAAATTTAAAAAATAGTAAAATAAAATAAAATAAAAATAAAAATTAATTCCACATGGATCAAAGATTTAAACACAAAAAACCCAGAAACTTCTATTTCAGCAACATGAGAGACTAGTCTGTGGAGAATTTTTCATGGTACAGATCGCCTAAAAGTTTGAATTAATTTGTTAAAATATATTGTAATGCATGGATGAGCTATCAGGAAGTTAAAGGGAATTTTCAAAATCCTTGAGGCCGGAATCGACAGTAAAAAGAAGTAATCAAGTACAAAAATTGCTTATCCCTAGAAGCCGAAATCCTTGGTTTTATTGGGCCAGACAAGAGATACAAAGTTGGAAGTGGCCAAAGAGAATGAGAAAGTAAAGCAAAAATTCTAAAGAAGGAACCCCACATTCAAAGGTTGATGTCCTCATTAGATGATAAATAAACTTCCAACAAGAAAAAAGTGTTGGCATATCTCAGACTTGACTCTAAATGGAGTTGGAAAAGCGAGAGTGTGGGAGAGGACACTCACCCTGAATTTCTAACCACAGGCTCCCACTCACATTATTTGTGGGGTTGAATTAACATTATGTGTGGACACCCCCAACATCAAAAAGTGTAGTTCAAAATGATAAAATGTAGTTATTGAACTACTTGATAACATTTTGTTTAAATAATGATTGGGAGAATACTAATGAAACTGTATACCCACTTCACACCAAAACAAAATATTAGTTCCTGATAGACTGATCACATTGAGAAGGGCAAAATTTTAAAACCTTTAGTAAAGAATATGGAATATATTTTTCAACTTGGAATAAGGGAGGAGTTCTTAAGATCTAAAATGTGCAAATCAATAAAGGAAATATTGATAAATGTGATAATTAAAATTAAAAACTATTTATCAAAAAATACCACAAAGAAAGGAAAATGACAACTGCTAAACAAAAACTATGATGAGCTTGGAAGGGAGACTTCCCACAACTACTTAAGAGACCTTTCTTTGGGTCAATATGGATCGATCCACCTGTATTCTCCACATAAGGATATTCATTTGGTTATAATGCCACTATATTCATACTATCTTATTTAAAGTATTGTCACTGGAGTTGTTATAAACGGAGCATACATGGATTTCAAGAAGCTTTGTTCTGTTCTAATTTGCCAATATCTTTTTTCTTTTTAATGTTTTTATTTACTTGAGAGAGAGAGAGAGAGAGAGAGAGAGAGAGCACGAGCATGGGGGAGGAGCAGAGGGAGAGGGAGAAGCAGGCTCCCCGCTGAGCAGGGAGCCCGATGCGGGGCTTGGTCCCAGGACCCTGGGATCATGACCTGCGCCAAAGGCAGACACTCAACAGACTGAGCAACCCAGGTGCCCAGTTGCCAGTATTCCTTAGGGAACTCTTCTGTGTGTTCATTCAACTGCTTATTCATTCATTTATCCATTCATTTTAATTAGTAAACATTCATTGAGCTTCTACTTTATGCTTAGCACAACACTAAGTCCTGAACAGCCTCAAGAGAACTAGACTGGATTTTAAAAATTAATTTATTCATTCACTCAACAGCTATCTATTGAGCTACTATAATATTCTAGGCACTGTTCTAAGCATTGAGGTGTAGCAGGGGGAAAAATGAAAGAATTTCCTGTCCTTACAGAGTTTACTGCCTAGTGTTACCTATTAACATCACATTAACATTAATATCTAAGGCTCTCTACATCCACCCTTATCTGTTCACCCAAGAATTCCAATCCCTTGCATAACTCCCCCTACAATCAATTTATTTCTGATGTCTGCTACGAAGGTATCATTCTCCCCACAATTCAGGACAGGCTGTCACATACCACTGGCCTTTGCTCCACCATTCTGAGCCAACCACCAAGATGGATGGCCTTAATTGGCCCAAGCCCTGCTAATGTTATTATTAGAAACATAAATTTATATAACGTTAATAGCTACCATTTAGCATATGGTAGACACTAAGTCCCTAACATGCATCATTTAATTCTATGAGATATTCTGGGTAGTGTTTAACTTTGAAATATATCAGCACAGGTAATAATGTGTGTGTATGTTTCAATCTACACCTTAGGTTAGTTAATTATCCTGGGTAATTACCCTAATTAAAACCACTTCAGGAAGATTAATTAATATTCAAAAGACTCTAATCAGGAAAACACACTCTAAGGATGTCTAGTTAGCCTTTGAAAGACCTTATTAGAATTCCACATTCCAGAGGCAGTTACTACAAAACCACTTTAGTCCTGTAGCCATCATGGTTTTTGGTCAACACCAAAAGTTTATTAATCAGAAATAGCATAATTTATATTAGAAATCATTTTTATTAGTGACATGAGGAGTGTTCCATATGCTGGATTGGCTAGTAGTATTATACAGGCACCCTCTGTTTCCATTGCTAAAACAGAATATAAAAATCTAGTCACTCAGAGCATCTGGGTGGCATCTAACTCTTGATCTCAGCTCAGGTCTTGATCTCAGGGTCATGAGTTCAAGCCCGTGTTAGGCTCCATGCTGGGCATGGAGCCTACTTAAAAAAAAAAAAATCTAGTCACTCAGTAGCCCAATTGCTTCAAAAAGGCAACCCTAGGTTTAGGGTTCTGAAAGAGAAGATGGGGTTATCTGGCTCCTATCAGAAAGTTTGGCAGAATTCTACCCTTATACATTGTCATAGTCACCAAAACAGAACCACAGAGAGCTGAGATTTTGTCACACTTACAAAGAAGTTTGTATAACTGGTGCTTTCTTACCTGTGGTGGAATTTGAGAATTGGGCCCGAGACTTGCTTTCACTGCAAAGTAGCACCCGATAGAGAGATCTTGGAGAAGGAAACCTACAGCCCTCATCTACCTACCAACCTGCTATGTAAGGACTGCAAGCTTCTTATTCTCTCCCAAAAAGGGCCTAATACTAATAATCCCTGGAGGATCTTACCTTGCTGAATAAGCAATAGGCTTAGATCCATTTCCACAAGTAGGTTTTATCAACCCATTTTAAAGAGGAGGAAACTAATAAGGTTTGAGATATTAAATGAACTTGATCAAGTTCTTGAAATTAGTAAGTGAAGCAGTGGGATTTGAAAGGCAGGACTGTGTGATTCCACAAGCTTTATACCAACCCCTTAGCAATTATGTAATGATGAAACACTGCCTTACCTTACAGGACATACAGCCATCTGTTACACTCTAGCTTTTGGAGCCATAACTTGGTTCTTAACCCATACGTGAGTCACGTGCACAACCAGTACGAGACTGACCATTTAAAAACACATACTCATCCTATTGAGCTTCCTGTCCACATTACCACTCCATTGATTTTGGGTTTTTCCGGGCGCATTTTCGGGTGCACAGGTGGTCTGGGCCCCAAACATGGATGTCTTTTTTAACTGTGTCTGACTCAGGAAGGAAGATGCAGGGCCTCCTAAAATCCCACTAGTTCTCCAAGACACTTTTCTCTCTGCAGGATTCTGCATGGAATCCTGCAGAGAGAAAAACTGTAAGAAGGGGACAGATAGCTAATCTCATTAAAATAGTCCAATTGTTTGAACTCAGATGCTCAACAGCATATGAATAAGCACTGATCAGTTTACAGCCATGTAATCCAATCCACATAATGTTCTGCCTAAAACAGAGACTGCTCAGACCCGCTCTGACGGCAGCCCAGGCTGAGAGCTTTCCGGTAAAAGCAGTGAGATGCCCACGCTGGTGGGAATCCTGGGCTTCATCCCTTTTGGGTAGGGTGGCTGGCTTCTCCTCATGTGTTGATATTCCGTACATGTTTATAGCCACGCCAGGATGACATCACCTTTCTAACTATGGTTCTGCACAGCTGACTTCTGTTCTATTCTCCACCATTAAGCCTTTGAAGTCACCTGTACAAATGGCCCAAAAACTCCATGGATAGTGCCTGGTATTGAGAAGAAGGACTCAGTTACTTTGGTAATATTAATAATAACATAATAATAATGCGATCATTTTGAGTGTTTATTATATGCCAGGTACTAAGGTAAGTGCTTTACATACACTATTCTAGAAGAGCTCACAACAGCCCTCTGATCTGGGTATTTATTATCATCTCTATTTTACAAATAAGGAGACTGAGGCTCAGAAAGTTTAAATGACTTGGAGCGAGAAATTAATGTGAGTCTGCTTGACATGTGCCTCTTCTCTTAACCACTTTTTTTGCAGGCAATCAGCCCATGGCATATGAGACTCTTTTTGATTACAGTCACTCAGATTTAATGCGTTTGATGTCTCTCTTGAAGAAATAAGTACTGATTTACCTCAATATGGTAAAGAGAGCATACTATTTGGAATTAGGGGACCTGGAATCAATCCTGGGTCTATTATTGGCAAGCCATCTGATCTTGAACAGATTAATTTCCCATAGTCTGCTCTTCTTATCTGTAAGATGGAAATGACATAAACATCACCCAGTTATTGTGTGAATCAGATAAAATAACAGCTCCATAAGTATCAGTTCTCTCCCTTCCCCACATCACTCAGCTTATTATTGGCTGTGCTAGAACCTAGATCTTGCAACTCCCACTTCTCTTTGCTTTTTAGTTGACCAGATAGTCTTTTGACTCTCCACTTATTGTAATATGCTGGGCCAATGTCTTTGGCTTTTGTCCCATTTGATATGTTAGAGAAGTCTTAAGCATACTGACGGCTGAAAGCCTAGTAGTAAGTAAAGAAACAGGAGGAAAACTATAAAATACAGACCCAAGATACAACACACAGAGGTTATTTAGCACTAAGGCAAACACCCCAAGAGCTTCTAATAGTGTTCCTACTTTAGCACACAAAACTAATTATGTTTGTTCAAAAATGCAAATAATAGTGTAATGCGTTTTGTAAAGCTATCCACTAACCATGCTCAAATTTTAAAATGAAAAGATTTACTCTCTAGTAAAATAGGCCTGCTATCTGGCAAGTCAACCATCCAGAAAAGTCTTCCAAGGTCTCTCTATCCGTTTACTCAATAATTATCAAGACACCTACCAGCTGGCATATACTGGTCTTGGTGCTAGAAATACAGTAGTGAACAAAATACACAAAAAGTTCTGCTTTTATGAAGCTCACCCTCTTGTGGAGCCTCAGGCAATGAATAAGTTAACTATGTGTGTGTGTGCATACACACACACACAAACACAAACATATATATATACGATGTAGTAGAGAGTGCTGAGGAGAAAAATGAAACAGGGAAAGGGATCTAGGAAATATTTGGGTTGAAGGTTAAAACTTTAGAGAGGGTGACCAGGGAAAGCCTTCCTAGAGAGTGACTGTTGAGTAAAGACATAGAGGAAGTGAGGGAGCTGGATCTTTTGGTGCTTGGGTAGCACCACCTTAGGATGAAGGAAGAGGAAACATCCCCAAATGGGAACATATCTGGCTTATTGCAGACCAGCAAGAGCAGTGGAGCAGAGTGAGCGAAGGGGGCACAGAGTGGTACTGGGGCCGTGGGGAGAGACAGATCAGTTAGAGTGGTAATGTGGAGGTGGAGGTGGAGGAGTAGATAGTTCAGGTAGGTTGGGTCTACAGACCATACTAAGAACTCTGGTTTTTATTCTGCATTAGATCATTGGAATTTATACCTTTACAAGATCACTCTGGCTGCTTCCTGAGAATGGACTACCAAAGGGGACAGGGCCAAAAGCAGAGACACCAATTAGGAAGTTACTTGAATAATCCAGGCCAGAGATGATGAGACTCGGACCAGAGTGGGGCTGATGGGAATGGTGAGAAGGGGTTGGAGAAGAAACAAACAAATAAGTTGTCTTATTTTGGAACTGACATGGTTTGATGACAGAGTGGATGTGTGGTCTGAGCAAAAGAGATGAGTCAAGGATGACACCAAAATGTTTTCCCAAAACAATGAAAGAATGATGGAATGATATCAAGACAAATCCCAAACTCCATAGTATGGGTGACTGTACCCTTCACAATCTCCTACTTTTCTCCCACCATTTTCCCTCTGTGTTTTGACCCATTTTCAGTTTTCTGAGCTTATCAATGCTTTCTCTTGACCATAGGCCTCCACACAAAGCATTTCTTCTTCCTACAACACTTATTACCTTAATTCCAAGAGAGAGGGGACATATCTTCAGCATAGAGTTGGTAGTGCTAAAAATAAAATTGATTAAATGAGTATCTAAATACTCCAGGTAACTGGGCACCTGGCTGGCTCAGATGGTAAAGCATGCCACTCTCAATCTTGGGAGTCATCAAGCCCCACGCTGGTCATAGAGCTTATTTAAAAAAAAAAAAAATGTGTTCAATATTCCAGGTAACTGAGGTTTGTCTCTAGGATCCCATGGTGCTGAAAAGAAGTTGGCTCAAGGCTAAGAGGGAAGGCAGGAGTTGAGTCACAAGGAGCTCCAGGGATGTGGATGACAGTCACTGAAGGATCAGGGTGGACTCCAGTGGAGTAGAGACTGGAGTTTTTCATTCGGATCCCCTTATCAGGGTTGACGTGCTTATCCCTCAGCCATTGGAATTATTGCCTGAGTATGTCCCTGGAAATTGTCTCAGCCACATGAACCAATGTCATCCAACGGATGCTTAAGTTCAGGAAGCAATCTGTGTCCCACGACAGCTTATGCCAAGACACAATGACTAGCTTCCTTGACTCAGTTTGGGATGACTCTGATAGGATGTCCCAACGAGAGAGTATCTGATAGGATGGCTGAGGTCTGAGCTGGAGCATCTTACAGGTCAGCTTCCCTGCTCGCTCCCCCCACCCCCACCTTCCTCATTTTGTCACAAGAGTATGTCCTAATAAACCTTCTCCTTGCAAGTCCCTGTCTCAAAGTCTGTTTCTATAGACCTCCATCTAGGACAGGACACATTTTTCCAAAAGACAGCTCTACAGTGGACTTGAGCAAGTAGAACCCCTTGTGTATTCGTGTATTTCAGGGGTTCAGGGAGCCCCAGCGGCTTCAGAAGGTGAGACAGCTGTGAGGCTGACAACTGGAAAGGTTCATTAGTGAAACTATGTGGTATAATTTCATAGAAGATTATTCTATCTGGAAGCTAACAGATGGCTCTGAAGCCAAATTCGGGACTCTAATTCAACAGAGAGATTCTGCTGATGTCACCAGCACTTGAGCTGTGTGTTCCAGTGTGGGCTTTTTAAGGGTTTTGGTTGTCTTTTTTTTTTTCTTCTTCCACAAACAGCCATAGAGCCTCGAGAGTTAATTCAGCCTTGTAGTCACTCCAAGGCCATCTGTTGTTCAAATTAAAATACATATTTTTAACTTTAACCTTTCAATCTCTAAAGTTTTAAACCTTTGCAATAGAAACAGTCACTTTGCAACAGCTTTTCAGCTTCCTGATTCAGTGACATCAATGAAAGGGTAATGTCAGTTTCAGGGACGTCAGTAAGGAACGTTGGCAGGGCTGACATCGGTAGAGGGACATGGAGAATTTACCAGGCTATTTTCTGTTCTTGCATGACATGGTAACGTGCTATGCTCTCATTAGCTGGAGTTAATCGAAACTCTGAATAGATTTCATGAGGGATAATTTAGGAATTCACATTTATTCTGAGACATAAATAAATAAAAAAGGATCTAGAAAAAAATACAGCAGATTTTCATTTCCTTTGTTACTTCTATTAATCTGTTGGCATATTCTAGTGTGGAAGCAAGAATAAAATGTAACCAAAATATTAATGTTTTTGTGAATGATTTGTTTCTTATTTAAAAAGTCATGCATGCTTATTATAGAAAATGCAGAAAATGCAAGAAACTCCAAAGATATTCATAATCCTGCTGTCCAGACACAAATGCTTTTAACATCCTGTATATTACATTCATATTTTTAAAAGTTTAATCAAAGTACCTCTTAAATGCAGAGACGGGAGGTGTCATTACAACCTGTGATATGTTGTCCTTGATATTTGAAAGAGCTATTGCTAATACCTCACTACAAGGGGCATAGGTCTTGAACCTATTTCATCTCATTTCTTCCCACCAAAGCTATGGTTTGGGGGGTGCCCTTTCATCCACGTTATCTGTAACAAATAAATAAATTTGCTAAAACTATTTGAAACTACAAAAATCAAAATGCTGCATTACCAATTTTCAGTTTGATTTAATTCAAGAATGCTTTTTATTTATAACAGGTACCACATATTCTGCACTGTGGGTGAAGTACAGGGATAGGGTGGGATAAGGAGATACAAATGAGTCAGCTTCCTGATTCTACAAGCTCCTGTGTGTTCATCCATGCAACAAATATTTATTGAACACCTACTATATGCCAGGCATTGTCCCAAGTATTGGTGACATAGTAAAGAACAATAGGGACAAGGTCCCTATCTTTGTGGGGCTTACCTTCTATTTGAGTAGACAAAAGAAATACATAAACAAATGAGAATATTTCATGTAGTGTGCACTCATCATGTTTTTTACTTTCTGTATCTTATGATTTTTTAGATTAATTTTTTATTGAGGTATAATTGACCCATATTATCAAATTTGTTTCAGGTATACAATGTAATGATTTGATATTTTATATATTGCAAAATAATCACCACAATAAATCTAGTTAACATCTGTCGCCATAGATAATTACAGAAAGTTTTTTCTTGCAATGAGTACTTTTAAGCTCTACTCTCTTAGCAACTTTCCAATATGCAATAAATGTTATTAACTATAGCCACCATGCCGTACATCCCACGACACTCATTTTATAACTGGGAGTTTATACCTTATTGTATGATGTCTTAACATATTAGAAGTTTTTCTGGCAGGAGAGAGCTGACCTACCCAGGGCTAACCAATTCTTAGAGATGGCAAAGAGCTCGAACTGGAGCGCACCTTTCCTGTGTCAACCAACCGATCCTGAGTCTCCTCCCTCCAACTACCCCTTTACCGAATCCTCATACACCAAGTCCATATTTCCTCTGCCCAGTGTCATCCAGGGCCAGGTACCAGGCAGCTAGAGATCACCCCTATAATCCAAAGCCAGCCAGAACTATTCGGACTAGCCTATGCTAATTGGTTTTCTCTGCCCTGCCTTGCCTCTCCCAACAAAGACCCTGGTCTGGCCTCTACCCTAGCTCCTGCTGCTGCCTCCCAACCCGAACTGGATATTTCCCCTGTGGCCCTACCTGGTGCTGCATGCCCCCTTCTCTCCAGAAATGAAAGTGATATATTCTTCTTTCAATGTTGACCTTCCCCTGTCATCACTCAGTCATCTCCATGAGTTAAGGTCATTGAGACACAGTGGTAAGCACTGTGGAGGCGTTAACACAGGAGTGTTATGGAGAAAAGCTGCCATGGAGAATGGGATTAAGGAAATGCTTCTCTAAGAAGGTGGTGTTTGGGCTGAAACCTGATGGAGGGAGCCAGCCATGCAAAGAAAGTCCTAAGCAAAAATAATCACAAGTATCCTGAGGTTAGATGAGCTTTGTTTGTCCAAAATACAGAAAGGCCTGGATGGCTGGAGCAGAATGAACTGTGGCAGGAAGAGGTGGGAGAGGTAAGCAGGCAAAGTTCATGGAGGGCCTTGGAAGAGGGTGGGCCAAACCAAAGGCAAATAGACATTACAATATACTGCAAACTGCCTACTATTTGCACTTCTCTCAATGTCTTTGGAGATACAGTACTAGTGAACCCTAAGATTTGGATCTCTGGTGCAACTCCAGGAACTACGGCACAGCAATGAGAATGATGCTTCTGAGTGGGTGCATCGGGTTAGCACCTCTTCAAACACACCCTGGTCTTGCTCTGACATCTCCTGTAAAGTGAGTCTGTAAATTGAAGAGGACTACTTTCATCCAGCAGTGTTGAGTGAAATGATATATATCACCATGTGCATAAAAAGGGCCAGAACCAAGTGCAAGGTACACATCCTTATGTGGGTAGGAGTTGGGGGAGGGGGCAGTTCTCCTTAATAAGTTCTTGTTGAAGCTCAGCTTACCAACTGTTGGGTTCAGAGCCTGCACATGGATCATGATTCACAAGCTGCAGCAGAATCCTGCTCAGAATGACAACTAGGTGGCTTAGTCCTCCCTGCTTTATAAAATCAGGCACAAGAAGACATAGCCTCCTTTTTGGTTTGATGCAACATAATTGTGTTTCCATTTGCCTGCTAAGCCCATAAGAATATTGAATTTCTAGGTTCAAAAAATGGACTCTTAATATTATAGGGAAAAATTTGTTCTAATTTAATGATATCCTTGTATAATATAGTTCATATATAATTTTCCTAATATATTTCCCCCAAGACAATAGTCATCATAACAACCCATTAAATATTTATTTTATATGTTTATATTTATCCCACATCATATTTCAAAAAACGTACAAGGTGCCTTGAAAAGTATATACAATTTAACATTACACAAATGATTATAAATAAGTGTTTACATAACACAAAGAAAACTGCAGGCAGGAAGTGAAACAGAAGCAGAGACAGGTTATGTTACCCAATATATGTGCTTTAAGGAGCTTTGACCTTACAAGACTTCCTGTGCATTATCCCATTGGATCCTTGACACAATCCTACAAAGTATAAAATTTAGTTATTATCAACCCAGTTTTGCAGATGAGGGACCTGAGGTACAAAGAGTTGAAATGATCTTCCCAAGGTAACAGAACCAGTAAAGATAGACCAGGAGCAGATTCATGTTTCCTCACTTCTAGCCCAGGGTCCAGCGCCTTGTGGTACCCAAGGCTCCAGGGTGAGATGCAGGGAAAGCAGCGATGGCCCACTAGACTCTTTCTGTCCAGCCTTCGGATATCACTCATGTCCCTCCCGCTGTATACTGGCTGCCCAACGCCCCTGCTACCTAGTGCCATCCCCTGTTCCTCTTCCTTACCTCCCCAGAGTCTCATCTAGACCTGCCTCCTTGAACAGCATCAACCCCTCCTCGGTGATGAAAATCACCCAGTGCAGTTTTGAGGTCCTGTGGGGGCTCTTGGCCAAGTGAGGACCAGCTGAGTGTGTATATGGAGGATTAGACACACGTGTATTAAGGCAAATCATAAACCGAAGGTGGTAATTATAGGGAACGGTGTTTTGTTCTCAGTACAATGAAGATGCTTCTCACAAGGTCGTCTAAGCCCAGAGGGGGCTGTGCAGGTGAGGGAGGTGCGGATGGGTGGTGATAGGCTCCCATCCCTGCATGGCTCCTGCATGGGCTTGATGCCTGCTTGTCAGGAGGGGCCTTCACGCTTCTGCTGTTTGGATTAGATGCCTCTGTCTTTACTTCCAATCCTCCAGATTCTAAGGTATTCTGAGGGGATCTACACTGATAGGCCAGTCTAGCCCAGTCTCTCCTCTCAGGCAACCTTTTTACATGAGCCTGCTGGGAGTTGACACCCTCAGTGAAAAGTGTGACTGCACTGGGGAGAATTCCCCAGGCCTGCCGAGGCTGGAGTGGGTGAGATTTTAACCTCCTTCAGTTCGACTACGGAGAGGCCATGGACCCCATACAACTTTGTTTCCTGAGACGATCTGGCTCCCTACGAGGTTCCTTGCAAAGCTTCTCTTTTTAGGTTGGTGTTTAAAGGTTTTCCCCTAAAATCACTGAATTGTATCTCTATTTTTAAAGTTTAAAAGTGTTTCTCAGTGAATATGAGTATCGGGAAACATCTGAGCATTAAAGGAGCCTTACACCTTAGTCCATGCTGATCTCACAGTGATTGTACCTATCGAGCAGTGAGGCTGGAATAGGAAGTCAGAGAGAGGAGCCCATGCACCTTCCCCAGGGGTCCCCAGTCCTGTGTTTTGAGGGTAACCTATGTTCACAATGCGATTGCTAAAGCTGGCATGAAAAGCTGATGGAGGAAGCAGAGTGAATGCAAGACCGTGAGACATATAGCCATGATCACCAAAGGCCGACCCTGGTTTTGTGTCCTGCATCACCCCAGCCAAGGAGCAGGCACAACCCTGCCTGCCCCCTCCATAGTCACCTCCCCTCCAGCTTAGATGCCAGTATGACCCATGCCCAGACTACTTGTGTTACACACCTCATTTGTGCCAAGCTTGTGCTGGGCACTGCCTTGAAGGCCACTGAAATGTACACTTAAAAATGGTTAAAATAGTGAATTTTAAGTGATGTATATTTTACCACAATAAAAGTAAAAGACGCTGGATTCCAAAGGCTTAGTACAAACAAAACAAAACAAAACAAAAGAACCTCATTAGTGGTACACCTGGGTGGCTCAGTCAGTTAAGTGTCTGACTCTTGATTTTTTTTTTAAAGATTTTATTTCTTTATTTGACACAGAGAGAGAGAGATCACAAGTAGGCAGAGAGGCAGAGAGAGAGGAGGAAGCAGGCTCCCTGCCGAGCAGAGAGCCCGATATGGGCCTCGATCCCAGGACCCTGAGATCATGACCTGAGCCGAAAGCAGAGGCTTTAACCCACTGAGCCACCCAGGCGCCCTGACTCTTGATTTCAGCTCAGGTTGTGATCTCAGGGTTGTGAGATCGAGCCCTGCATTGGACTCCACACTCAGCTGGAAGTCTGCTTAAGATTCTTTCCCTCGCCCACTGTCCCTCCCCTCTCAAATAAATAAATAAATAAATCTTTAAAAAGGAAAAAAAAAACCACTTAAATATAATGAACGACACCCCTGGAGGTTGGGACAAGCCCCACGGGAATTTTCTGAAGGCATTCTTCAGTGAGGTCCATATTATCTCATAGAACGGTGTCACCAAAACTGTTCCACCAATGGCCAGAAGTGCAAGGAAAGGCAGAGTAGCGTTGAGTGAATGGTGGAGCCCATGAGCGCTATTGGCATTCAAAGGAGAATGAACTTGCTGGGGGATCATCGATGACAAAGGGGTGTCTAAAAGTGTGGGGCAGCCACTGGAGCATCAGGAAAAGTAGGATTTAGACTCGTGCTTGGCACCTACTGGATACTCAGGAAATGTTTGCTGCATGAATGAGTGGGCAAAGAAGAAGAAATGCAAGAATTTCATGGACAAAGGAGTAGAGAAGGCATTCTGGGGAGCAATCTGGCTGGAGGATATTAGTCCGGACTTCTTTAGTGGCAAGTGATAAAAATCTAACTTGACCTTGATTTGGCAAAAATAGAAATGTATGAAAATCAGGTTGAAGTGTCTCATAATTAAAAGAAAGGGTTGAACATCAAACCGTGGAGGCAGGCTGAAGGTGGGCCTCTGTGATGGACACGAGAAGTGCTGTCCGGATCCCTTTCGAAGGAGGATGTGCTTCCCCAGATACTGGCCATGTGGTCAGTAGACAGCTATCAGCTGACAGCTACTTCATCGTTTGCCTCAACTATAGATCTGCCTCACCCAAGGACACTTCTTCCATATCTAGTGACAGTCACTGTGGGAAGATAAAGGCCAGCTCCTCTCAGGTCGTGAAGGATAATTCCAATGGGCCATGGATACTGCAGAGCTGTCTGTGAAGTCATTCAAGGCTTCATCAGACCTGCGTTGCAGTTCAGTTTCTCCTTCTACCCGCCCTGTTTCTTCCCTTCATTTCCATGACTGCTGTTTCCTAATAAGTATTCTGTACCCTGAACTTCATCCCAGGGTCTGATTTCATAGAACCCAACCTTTGACAGCCTAAGAAACATGTAGAGCGAGGGGCTCAAATGCCACCAGGATGCTCCCTTGTCTCTCATTTCTCCTTCTCTCTGCATCTTTGCTTCTGTCTCCTCCACGCCAGATATGCAAATCAAAACCACAATGAGATAACACCTCACACCTGTCAGAATAGCTAAAATAAAAAACACAAGAAACAAGTGTTAGTGAGGATTAGAGATAAAGGAAACTTCATGCACTGTTGGTGGGAATGCAAACTGGTGCATCCATTATGGAAACAGTATAGAGATTCCTCAAAAAATTAAAAATAAAAATACCCTATGATCTAGTAATCACAGTACTGGGCATTCACCCAAAGAATACAGGAACTCTAATTTGAAAAGATATATACACCCCTATGTTTANACCCTATGATCTAGTAATCACAGTACTGGGCGGGCATTCACCCAAAGAATACAGGAACTCTAATTTGAAAAGATATATACACCCCTATGTTTATTGCAACATTATTTATAATATCCAAATTATGGGAGAAGCCCAAGTGTACATCAATAGATGAATGGATAAAGAAGATGTGGTGTATGTATATACAATGGAATATTATTCAGCCATAAAAAAGAATGAAATCTTGCCATTTGCAACAGCAGGGATGAAACTAGAGAGTATAATGCTAGGTGAAATATGTCAGTAAGAGAAAGACAAATACCATATGGTTTCACACATATGTGCAAATTAAGCGACAATACAAATAAGGAAAGAAAAAAAGAGAAAGAGAAAAACCAAGAAACAGACTCTTAACTACAGAGAACAAACTGAATGTTACCAGAGTGGAGGTAGATGGGGGGATGGGTGATACGGATGATGGGGATTAAAGAGTATACTTATGATGAGCACTGAGTAATGTATAAATTGTTGAATCAGTATATTGTACACCTGAAACTAATATAACACTGTATATTAGCTACACTGGAACTAAAAAAACAAGAAAAGTGAAAAAGAAAATCCCCCAAAAAGATGTTGCCTTTATTTTTAAAAAATATTTTATTTATTTATTTGACTGAGAGAGAGAGCACAAACAGGGGGAGCGGCAGGCAGAGGGAGAAGCAGGCTCCCTGCTGAGCAGAGAGCCCGACATGGGGCTCAATCCCAGACCCTGGGATCTTGACCTGAGCCAAAGGCAGACACTTAACCGATTGAGCCACACACATGCCCCAATATGTTGCTTTTAAATTAAAAAAATAAAAATTAGGAGACCTGAACATGAAGAGTTTCTCATTGTCTTTGCCACAAAATTGGACAGATTGTTATTGCTCAGTTTCTAAAAATAAACGTTTTAAATCCCAGAGCCCAGCTGGGGTCAGGTGCCCACACCCAAGCAAATCACCTCTGGCCTGGATGTCAAGATATTAGAATTGGCTATGCTTGGGTCAAACCCCGTTTCTCAGGAATAGGGTCATATAAGACTAAATATGGCAGCCCCCTTAGGGCCATGAGGTTTGGGGGAGGATTGCTGAGCAAAACCCTTTTCTACATTTCAGGGAGTAGGAGCAATTGTCTTTGGAAGATTAATTTGTGATTTCAAATGTCAGGTGCAAGAAAAGATAAGACATCTTTATCTATTTGTTAATTTTTAAATAAGCACTTAAGGTAACAGAACTCTTAAATAAAATTTAACTTGGGAACACCAACATAATAAGTAGGTAACAGTGGGGCTACTGATTTGAGAGGAAGTAGAATCGAGTCTTCTGGTCTTCTCAAATTCCATCTTCCAGCAACCAATGAGTCACCTAATTCATTCATTCATTTTATAAATTTTTACCGGATACTTCTTCTGCCCCAGGCATTATGCTAGACACTGGAAAGACAATGGCTGAGTAAAAATAAATAGCATGTTTCTGGAGCATACTATGTATGTTCCTTAGAACACAGTTTGAAACTCACTATTCCACCCTGAACTTCTTAATTTCAGTCTCACGTTCTTTTGCTACTAGAAGATGATATGAGAAGAAGTAGACAAGTAATATTTTACTGCAATCACCATAAAGGATCAGAGTAATTTTATTGATTACTGAGCTCTGGTCACAAAGCTGGGGGCAAAGGTTTAAATTTAATTCCGGCCATAGAATCTTTTTTTCTGTGTTAGAGTTTTGTGTGCTTGATCCTAAGTGTCTACCTAGGCTGCAGGTTAACTGAGGAGAGAGACCATGTATTATGTGTCCTTACATATCACACACTACTTTACTGGGAAACCAGATTCTAGATTACATAATACTCATGTATTTATTCATTTAACAAATATGTATGAGTACCTTCTATGTACCAGGCACTATTTTAGGTGTTTGGGATAAAGCGATAGGTAAAGAAGACAGTCTTTACCCCCATGGGACATATCATGTAACAGGAAAACGAGACATTGAACAAGTGGAATTTAGTAAAAAAGAGAATATTCAACAAATAATAGGAAGTCTGATGAGGTTTACAAAAAGGAAGTGCAGTCTATGGAAATTGCCATCAATAGACCACCACTCATTCGTCTCCTTTCTTCCCCATCTTACATAATGGAAGCGCCATAAAGTCAAGAGGCAGCTGGCAAACTGGGAAAAAAATGATTAATAACATATACCACAGACCAAAGGATAGTTTATCTAATATATAAAGAATTTTTTAAGAATTTTATTTATTTATTTGAGAGAGAGCATGAGCAGGTGGGGGGGCAGAGGGAGAAGCAGCCAAACAGGGAGCCCGATATGGGGCTCCATCCTAGGACCCTGCGATCATGACCTGAGCCACCCAAGTGCCCCATGAGAGCTGAGCTTTTTACCACTGGAAAAGAAGTTATAAATAAGGAAAAAGGGGAATGCTAGAATAAGCCCTGTGGTTTTGGGGTGGAATCAGAGATATCAGTATATAGATATATGTGTATACGTAGGCTCATATATAAAAATATATTTACATACATATATATTTTTTTCAGCTCTGTCTGCTGGTCACAATAATAGTTCATCAATAATGAACAAACTTGGTGCCCAGATCTTGGTCTCTAAACACCATCTTCCAATGAAGAGAACTCCCAGAAGTGGCTGATTTCAAAGCAGGAGCAGGGTAAACACAAGATGATCCTGGAACCTACTGTGATGACAGAGAGAAAATGCTGAAGTAAGATGGCAGCATCTCAAAAAAACAAACAACAGAGGGCAACCTAATGGCCAAAGCTGGAACAACAGAATCAATATTGATATTAGATTTTAATCCAGAGAATAAAATAAATATCCGTATGTCCATGTGTGTATAATAAATCATCATATAAATAAATGGGGGGATGCAATAGCTCTTTCTCACAATAAATTCCAGTTGATAAACCTAGAAGAAAAGAGAAATAAAGAATCATCATTAGACAAACATAACAATAATTGTTGCAGACAAGATGTGCTGATGGATGCTCAGATTATTGCACACAAATTTGAGGAGGAATAGGATTTGCACAATCTGAAAGTATCTCTCCCAAGATACTTACCAATTACAAAGGCAAAAGTGATACCTTTACAATGAAGACTGTCAGACACCAACTCAACCAAGTGGTCAAGGTAATAATACCACCAGTAATTAGACGCGTCAAACTCATGTACCCCTTGCCATGATGCCCGGAGAGAGATACAAGAGCATTTTTGTACTATTCTATCCAAAACTGCAGAGCCTCAATCTAATTGTGACAAAATATCAGATAAACTCAAATTGAGCAAAAATCTACAAAGTATCTGACCAGTATTTATCAAAAGCATCAAGGTCAAAAAAAGACAAAGGAAGGCTGAGAAACTCTTCTAGCTAGACTAAGGTATGTAGAAACAACAGCTAAATATAATGTGGGGTCATCCTTTGGATCCTAGTAAAAAAAAAAAAGGACATTAGTGGGGAAAGTGGTGAAATTCAAATAAGGTTGGAAGTTTAGTTGCCTATATTGTACCAATGATAATATCCTGTTCTTCAGCCTTATACTACGGTTAGATAACATTGTTTTCTTAAGGAGCCCCTGGGCAGCTCAGTCGGTTTCAGTTAAGCATCTGCCTTCCACTCCGGTCATGATCTCAGGGTCCTGCAATGGAGACTGAGACAGGCATGGGGTTTCCTGCTCAGTGAGGTATCTGCCTCTCTCTGCACTTCCCTCTGCTCCTCCCCACTGCTCATTCAGGCTCTCGCTCTTAAATAAATAAATAAAATCTTAAAGGGAAAAAAAAATATATGGTTGGGGTCCCTGGCTGGTTCAGTCGATTAAGACTCTGCCTTTGGCTCAGGATTCCAGGGTCCTGGGATTGAGTCCCGTGTCGGGCTTCCTGCTCAGCGGGGAGCCTGCTTCTCCCTCTCCAGCTCTCCCTGCTTGTGCTCTCTCACTCTGTCAAATAAATAAATAAAATGTTTTTAAAAATAAAATAAAATAAAAAGATGGTTTACTTAAGGGATGTGGAGTGAGGATGTATAAGGGAAATGTACTGTTTTTGAAACAATTTTTAAGCTTAAAACTGATTTAAAATAAGCAGTCTTTTTAAAAAGCCCTTCATGGGAGGCAGAAGGGCCTGTTAGGTTTTAAGGTGTTAGGAATCCCCAGTGGGGCAAGGGTCTCAATCCTTGAAAGTTTGTGGCCCTTTGTGCCTGTGAGTACACAGAGCTTCAGCCTGAGCCCGCCACAGTGTTGAAAATAATTACGGAGCTCAGGGGCTCCCATTTACCATTCTGCCTCTGCACTGACCTTGAATAATAAGAAGAACCTCATAGTCCACTACTAACTCCTAATGAATGACCATCTGACCTGACCTGAAATTTCACAATAGAAAGCTTTTGCTAAGGAAATGTGAAAAATAGGGCATGCTTAGCCTGTTTTTTTTTTTTTAGGTTAAAAAAAGTACATTGTCGCATTATTTATAATGGGCAATGTGTAGGGAAAAAACAGTCTGCCAGACTAGGGGATTGGTTAATAACTTAGATTATATTCATATACTGGAATGCTAAATAGCAATTAATAGTAATGTGGACCACTTAGTGATATTCCATACTATGTTTGCAAAAAGTTCAATAAATAAGGTTAACAAATAACATGCAGGCCAAAAAATTATTTATCTATCAATTTACTTACAGAGAAATTGAAAGAGGGAACATTTGGAAAAATATTCCCTAAAATGTTAACAGGAGTCACCACTGATTGGTGAAATTATCAGCAATTTTCACCTTCATTTGTTTCACTTTTCTGCATTTTCTAACATGTGCACAGTAAACATACATTCCCTTTCCAATTTATGAAAACAGTGTTTGAAAAATAAAACAAGGGGACTTCTGGTTTGTTTTGTTTTGTTTTTTTAAAGATTTTATTTATTTATTTGACAGAGAGAGAGAGACCACAAGTAGGCAGAGAGCCAGGCAGAGGGAGAGGGGAACGCAGGCTCCCTGCTAAGCAGAGAGCTCAATGAGGGCCTTGATCCCAGGACCCTGAGATCATGACCTGAGCCAAAGGCAGAGGCTTAACCCACTGAGCCACCCAGGCGCCCAGGACTTCTGGTTTTAACACAGTGGAGTAAGGACACCAGTGCCCTTTCTCGTCTCCAAAGTCACCCTGCAACAATAAACAAAAAGGAAAACAGAAATACAAGCTCCATCCTTGACAAAACTAGGAAACAGCTACAAATCTGAACCCAGTGTGTGAGGAAGTAGCTGCTCAAGGCAGAGACGGCCAGGGACGCCCATGGGAAGCCAGCACTGGAGCCCACCCACAAACACAGAGCTCAGGCAAAACCTGTAGTGCGCCAGTGCTCTGAAGAAATGGGAGCCCCAGGGAAGAGAAGCCACCAATTCCTGTTGCAACAACAGGAATGGAACTTGCAGTGTTGTAAGGGAAACTTCTTTGGTCTTCTTGTGTCACCCCAGACAAGTGGGGAAGCTGGGGCTGAAAGCAGAACCACGCAAACATGACCTCTTAACAGGAACCAATCTGTCGGTGAGATGAGGCAAGGTGGAAAAGATCTCCAACTGTCAGCTGCCATCTTCTGTTAGCCCTGAAAACACAAAGACGACAACAATTCTCTCACAGACCCATGTACCCACACTCACTTATGCAATCCTGCATTACAGGAGGTTTTATTACTGGGGTGCCTGGGTGGCTCAGTTGTTTAAGTGTCTGACTCCTGATTTCCACTCAGCTCATAATCTCAGGGTTGTGGGATCAAGCCCAGTGTTGGGCTGTGAGCTCAGTGCAAAGTCTACCTGTTCCTCTCCCTTGGCTCCTCCCCTCATCCACGAGTGCACGCTTATTCTCTCTTGAATAAATAAATAAAATATATTTTTAAAAATATTTTTAAAAAGGTTTTATCACTGTCAGTTAAGATTAAGCTCAGCTATATAACAGAAAAACCCCAAAAGGTTTAACATCATAATAGATGTTTATTTTTCTCATTTAAAATAATTTTTAAAATGGAATTTGTACCGTAGTTTCATGATGTCATCAGAGAATCCAGCTCCTAACTTTCTGCTCTGCTTCCGTCTGTACATGGCTTCTGACTTCAAGGTTACTTCAAAGTTTAAGATGCTTCTGGAGCTCCAGGAATCCATATTCCAGTCTGAAGGGATAAGAGGGCCTCATTCCCCTCCCACATTTAAGGAGCTTACCCAGAAGCCACACTCAACACTTTTGCTTTACATATTGGTTTACATATAGAGTTAGTCACACAGCCATAACCGGCTATAAAGAAAGCTGGGAATTTTAGCATTTTAGCTGGGCACGATGACAATGAATAGAATCTGGTTCCTGTTGTTACAGAAGAAAGAAATGAATGTTGGAGAATGAACTATGAACTGGAAAGAATTCCTTCTAACTCAGAAATAGAGGGGCACTTAGGTGGCTCAGTTGGTTAAGAATCTGACTCCTGGTTTTGGCTCAGATCACAGTCTCATGGGTCTTGAGATCAAGCCCCACATCAGGCCTTGCACTCAGCAGGGAGTCTGCTTGAAGATTCTATCCCTCTGCCCTTCCGCCTACTGGCAGGGGCATGTTCTCTCTCTCAAATAAATAAATAAACAAACAAATGAACAAATAAATCTTTAAAGGAATAAAAGAAATACAATCTTGTTCTGTCTCTATAATCTCCTGCAAATAGCTAGTTCAGAAAGAACTTATCTCATTCAAAGATAAATAGCAGATGATAAGTTCCTTAAAAAGGAACTAGTATGCAAAGATACTACAAGAGAAAGAAGAAAGAGAAAAAAACAAATGGCAGAAGAACATTCACCACCACCCCCAAATGTTGCCATCAGAGAGTTAAAATTACTACCAAACATACCCCAAGAATTCAATAAAAACTTTTAATAATCTCAAAGCAGAATACAAGAGTCAAGGAAGAAAGGAATAGATATTCCTGAGAATACTATAAGGTATACAAAAGACCAAGTTTAAACAATGAGCAAAATAAATAAATATGAAAAAAGCACTACAGAAGCCAAAGTCAAATGAAAATGTACATAACTGGTATCCTTGGGTTATAGGTATTCAGTTCTGTATATAATCAAGATAGATAAACAAAAAAAAAGAATCAAATATACAGTGTTCCAAGAAAATTAATGTAAAACAATTGATGCCAAGATATAGCCTAGTAGATTTCAAAAATAAAGAAAGAATCCTTTCAGCATTCAGGCAAAAAGGCCAAGTTATTAATGTGGGTAAAGGAAGAGTGGGCGGGAACTGAGTTGACCTCTGACATCCTCACAGCATCATTTAACGTTAGGAGATAGATGAGCAATGCCTAAAAATGTCTTGCAGTCCAAACATTTTAAAACTAGCTAAGCCAGGGGTCAGAAAACTTTTTCAGTGAAGAACCAGATAGTAAATACTTTCGCTGTGTGGGTCTTATACTCTGTTGCAATTCTGCTATTGTGTTTGAAAGCAGACATAGATAACACATCAACGAAGGGGCATGACAGTGTCCCAATAAAACTTTATTTACAAAAACAGGCAGCTGGCTGAATTTGACACCACAGGCCATAGCTTGCTGATACCTGAGCTCAACTATCACTCAGGTATAAAAGCAAAAGAAAAATATTTTTGGAGTTGTGAAATCTTCAGGGATATATCCACATAATCTAGTGTTAGAAGACAAACTCCAGTGGGCAAAAAAGATAAATGAAGGAATTGAAGCAAAAGGACTGGTAAGAAATAAAGAAGCTAAAATATGCTCCACTACCTGGAGAGTGAAAAAAAAAAAAAAGGCATACCTTCCAGCTCCTTTGGCAGCAAGTCCTTTAGAAGCCCCATGACGTGAAAGGATAATTCAAGAAACCAAGACATCTGTTGGAAGCCATAAAAATTATGATCAGTTCTAAATAAAGAAAGTGATGTCACATTCACAGAGCCCTTTTAAAAACATCTCACAATTCACAGGGATATTTGGATTGTTAACCCACAGTGACAGCTGAAGTGAAAGGCCCTCAATTTCTCAGAATTAAAATGAAGTTGTTGAATTCAATCAGAGCTTCTCAGTTCTGACTGCTCATTAAAATCACCTGAGGCATTTTTTTCCCCAAATGCCTGTACCTGGGTCCCACCCCAGACCAGTTAAATCAGAATTTCTGGAAATAGGAAAGGCATATGTACTTTTTTAAGCTCCACAGATATTCAGATATGTAGCTATGGTGGAGAACCTGTGGATTAGATATTTTTGAGGTATGGATCAATTCAGATATTCTATAATTGTGTATGTCTATACAAAGAATTATTCCAAACCTGGAAATTTAGAAATTGTTACATAAAAGAGGCTAAAATACTTAGTCAATTTTGGATGTGTGTTTCTGTAACAGAACCTTATAGTCCACACTGGTCCAAGTAACAGAGGCTTCTCAAGAGAACCTAAAGAACTAGTGCCATTCTAACGTAAAGAAGCTGGTAATTACTCATGAATGAATGAAATAAGTAACACGAACTGACAATATAATCAATCCCTTATATTAAAAAAAAGTGTCTCTGTCACTGTCAAGGAACTTGTAATAGGCAAATATTTCTTATTTTTGACAGTCTAAGGCCCTTGAGATGATGTTTATTTGCTTTTTTAAAAATTTCATTAAGTTTTTAATTTTAATTCCAGTGTAGTTAACATACAGCATTCTCTTAGTTTCAGGTGTAAAATACAGTGATTCAACAATTCTATTCATTACTCAGTGCTCATCACAAGTGTTCTCTTTATCCCCTTCACTTATTTCACCCACCCACCCCACTCTGGTAACCATCAGTTTGTTCTCTAGAGTTAAGAATCCATTTCTTGGTTTTTCTCTCTCTCTCTTCTTTTTCCCTTTGTTCATTTGTTTTGTTTCTTAAGTTCCACATGAGTGAAATCATATGATATTTGTCTTTCTCTAACTGACTTATTTCACTTAGTGTTATACTCTCTAGCTCCAACCATACTGCTGCAAATGACAAGATTTCATTCTTTTTTGTGGCTGAGTAATATTCGAGTGTGTGTGTGTGTGTGTGTGTGTGTGTGTTATAATGGATATATATATATATGGATCCATATATATATATAGGGATATATATATAACAATGTGATATATAATGGATAAAAAAGACATGGTATATACATATATACATTCATCTACTGATGGACAGTATTTGTTTTTAAAGAACATTTCGGTAAGTTTGGTCCTTAATCTATTTCTCAAATAACTCACTCTAGAAATTAGCAAAGTCAAAGAGATTTAAACACATCAAGAAAAATAAGTGAATCTCAATAGAAAAAAAGTTTCCTAGGTAAATTAGATAATCACTAATAATTAAGGTGACAATAGTTTCAGTCTGCCCAGGGCGATCTTGATGTGTACCTGTTATTCCAGTGTAATTATTGACAGTACTTCCTTTCGTGTTCAAACATTTCCTAGTGTAGGCAATACATTGTATGGTAACTCTACTGCTGATGTTCATGATAATACATGAGCCATGTCTCTTCATTAGAGCAGATGCAAAGACCCATGCCTAAAAATATATTAATGATTAAAATTGTACCCTCAAAAGAGGAGACAGAATCTATAGCAGGAGTGTGGAATTGGGACTCAGTTTTAGGCTGCGGTGTGGAAGGTGAAGCTCAATATGTAGTTGAATCACAATTGGTATTTTCATAAGAGGATGTCACAAGATATTTAAAGATACATTCTAGAAAGGGAAATTGGAGTCTGTTGAGGATGGGATTGGAGGAGTTTGGTTGGGAATCAGACAGAATTTGTTAAAATGCTAAGAGAAAAGCAGGTAAAAGGACCAGGGCCCCAGGGAGCAAACCTGATCATGAAGAGTAAGGGGAGAGAGGAGTCTCAGAAAGGGAGGGTTTGGTATAGGACAATTTTGCCAAGGACCTTCCTACTGTTTCCTCCAGCTTTATTGACCTGGTCCCACCACCAGGGCATCTTAAAACACTAAGTTATTTGGCACTCAAATGAAGGTAAAATTTGTACCAAAAAATGTAATATAATGTCTATTCCTACAAAGATTTTCTTAATTCAGATCTTTAATTCAAACTGTTAAATTGGTTTTTTTAAAAAAACCATTTTTCAAATCAGGAAGTCTGGCTTTGAAAAAAACTAATTGAATGGTTTGATAAGATAATTATTATGAACTAGTGTTAACTTGATCTTCTAAGAGGTTCATGCATTATATAGAAAATTAGAATCTGCAGAAAAGATGAAGATTAAATGTCAGATCAGTCAAATCAAGCCTGTCAGTCTGTGGAGTGACAAATGTCACTGTCATATCTTCTTCCAAGAAGGAAGAGGTGACAGCACCCTAAAAGTGAAATACCACATTTATTCATTCAACAAACGTGTATTCAGATCTACTATGTACATGACATTATGCCTACCTAGAAAACTATGGGGGTTTGTGAAGACATGTGAAAAATCAACTACAATAACAACAAATGTTTTAGCCCATAAAGGCACAGAGCGATGAGCAAGCTGTTCAAAAATGCTCAGCTTTTCTTCTTATCTTAGCGTTTAATGAGCCATCCCTGTTTTTTTTCCTAATAAATTTCCCTTTTTGCTTAAGCTAATTTAAGCTGATTTCTGTTGGTTGCAAATAAAGAATATTGACTAAAAGGATAACAATGGGAAATCTTATATTTTAATATAAGAAATTTAAGCATAACCCATAGGCATTCTCAACATTTGGTAGAATTCATATCAAGAATATAGCAACCAAAGGAAATGTCTTCCTGGAAAGACAAGAATCAAATATAAACGGAAGGAAAGAAGCCCAGGGATAAACAAGAATTAGAATAAGATTAGTGGGAATTCTCAGACTCGACACTGGAAGCATAGTGAAGGCAATTTTGGTGAGGATAAAATGAGAATGAAACAGAACTGATAGTTATGGAAACATGCTACTGCTTATTTAATCAATAGAAGTTATAGACAGTGCCTTCCTTTTTTTAAGGTTTTATTTTATTTATTTGCCGTATTGAGAAAGAGAGAGCACAAGCAGGGGGAGTGGCAGGCAGAGGGAGAAGCAGGGATGGGCAGGGAGCCCAACACAGGATTTGATCCCAGGACCCCAAGATCATGACCTGAGATGAAGGCCGATGCCCAGCTGACTGAGCCACTCATGTACCCCTAGATAGTGCCTTCCTGAAACATACCAGAAACCCTGAGTTCTTTTTTTTAAGAATGCCAAATACACACACACACACACACACACACACACACACACACACACACACACATATATATATATATATATATAAAATATTTCCAAAAGAAATTCTTTTAAAAACATACATAGAAATGAAGCCCCGAGTTTTTGTAATTACATACTGGAACTCTTACACTTCCTTTTATGTGTTGAGCTTGAACATTTATCCATGAACTTTCAAACAAACACTGCCAGCTATCCCTGGGTGGCATCGCCTGTTGGTTGACCAAGACAGCTTAGTTTCAGCAATGTAGCCCCCTTTGCCCTTACTACAGTGTTTGTGCAATTATTTGAGTGTTCTCTTACATAACCTTCCATGAGTATTTTCTTAAATGTGAATGGGGAATAGAAAGATTAGTATTAATGCTACCACTAAGTAACATATTTCTTGTTAGCTTATTACAATTAAAACCAAGATTGAAGTCATTAGTTGTATCAAAAATAGTGGATTCTTTGCCATCAGTTGACCTCACTGGAATTAAGCTGTCAATTGATACTTAGGTTTAAGGAAAATAATAATACTAAGGAAAATGTATTAAAAAGCAGAACTATCATCATCTTTTTTTTCCTCTCCAAGTTGTGGTATAATTAAGGCTCTTGCTTTATTATTCTGGAAACAGAGTCCTCCATTATAATACCCAGCCTACCATTTAATACCTGTACATCTGATTTCTGCACAGGCTTAGGGAACAATCATATACTAAAATAAGGGGTGTGACAAAATTGGCACACAGAGACAAGCTGTATGTTGATGGGAAATCTCAACTCTCTTGACATCTACTAGAAGTCTTTTACAGCTCAAAGTAAAGTGGTTAAAATTGTTTTACTTACCTTACTGAATATCATCTCTGAAATAATAGAAGCTGCAGCAAGAAGACTGCTATTTTGGACCAACTTTTCTCTGACAAGGAAGAACTGAGTGGTTACCATGTCATCTTGGAATTTGTAATAAGGAGAGGAAATATACAGCAGAAGCTGATATGTGCTGAAGGTTTTAAGAAAGCAGATGTCAAAAGCTTCAAAAGAGAGGAAGGAGTTATAGCACAGGGGGGCGGGGAAAGGGGGGTAAGACCTCAGACTACAGACTCAGGAATAATGTACGCTTGAATCCTAGGTGTGCCACTTATGAGTCGTATGACATTAAGCAAGATATTCAACCTTCCTAAATCTCAGTTCTCCTTGTGGAGTAAAGATAGTAAGGAAGAGCTACAAACGGCCTGGGAAAATTACTTAACCTCTGTAACCTTCTTAAACACACACACACACACACACACACACACACAAACACACACACACGTAGTAATTATATATGCCACATAGGTATGTGGGAAGAGTTAACTACGCAAAGTCATATAAAATACCTAGCATTGTGTTTGGTAAATAGTAAGCATTTTTTAAAAATGCATGCACATACATATTTTACGGTCTCTAAAATTCTGAGAGAAGTGATAGATTCATGAAAGGAACTATTCTAGCTAGATCAGATTTAAAATGAAGAGAAGATGGAGTAAATGAGGATCCAGCTAAGAATTAACACCAAAGCCAAGCACAGGCCTCTAAGAAATGAGTTTTTAAAGGATAATGCTGAAAGAGAAATGAAGTTAGATTTCTAAAGACAAGGCTTCTTCAGCCATGTTTTGTGGGAAGATGAGGAACAGAATACCTGCACTCTTGGGGGACTATTAAACAAAGTTTCCAGGTGAAAAAGAGGAGGGGGGGCTACATCATTTCTATTTGAAGTCTACATTTCCCAGCAAGAAGAGTGGTCTTCAGGGATGCCTGGGTGGCTCAGTGGGTTATGATCTCAGGATCCTGGGATCGAGCCCCGCATCGGGCTCTCTGCTTAGCAGGAAGCCTGCTTCCTCCTCTCTCTGCCTGCCTCTCTGCCTACTTGTGATCTCTCTCTCTGTGTCAAATAAATAAATAAAATCTTTTAAAAAAAAATAAAAAAGAATGGTCTTCAGCTGGGGAAAAAAAAAAAAGAGGAAGCCAGGCAAAGAGAGTATGTACCAAAAGATGTGTTAGAAGAAAGAGAGAAAGACAGAGTTACATAGATTCAGCTCTGCAGATCCACAGACTAGGTGGTGTCTCAGATTTTTTCCAGGTTCATAAATGCAATTGCTTGACATAAAATAATTTGTTATAGCAATGAAGATCTGAAATTATTCTGACAAAGAAACATTGATATAGAGATAGAGATATACTCATTTAAATAAATTGGCCATCCAAATCTTTATAGATTTTATTGGGCTTTATAAATCATACATAGTTTTTACTTTGATACATTCTTGTGTAGAATATTTAATTATTTAGGCCAAATGAGATGCTGCTAAAGCCAGTCAACCATTAGTAGACATCAACCATTACAAAAATCTGCTTCATCCTTCTAAAGCCTGACAAATGGCTCAATGAAACTAATTCTTTTTTTTTCTTTTTAAGAGAGAGATAGAGCACATGCACAAGTGGGGATGGGCAAAGGGAGAAGAACAGAGAGAGAATCATAAGCATGCTCCACCCTCAACACAGAGCTCAACTTGAGACTTGATCTCATGACCCTGAGATCATGACCTGAGCCAATATCAAGAGTCAGAGGCTTAACTGACCGAGCCACCAAGGTGCCTCTCAATGAAACTAATTCTTAATCATCCAACAAGGATTTGAGCATTTATTATATGCGAGGGAACTAAAGATGTCCTCTTCTTTCTGTGTAGTGAGGAAGATAATCATGTGAACATGTTGAAGTTCAAAACATAGTTTGTTTGACACACCAAACATAGGCCAAGCAAATTGTGGGATGCCTGGGTGGCTCAGTCGTTAAGCGGCTGCCTTCGGCTTAGGTCATGGTCCCAGGGTCCTGGGATCGAGTCCCACATCGGACTCCTTGCTCGGCGGGCGGCCTGCTTCTCCCTCTCCCTCTGCCTCAGCCTGCCACTTGGCCTGCTTGTGCTCTCTCTCTCTCTGTCAAATAAATAAATAAATATTTTTTTTAAAAAATTGCTACAGGAACACCAAGAAAAAATAATTCTTAGTTGAGAGATCAAAGAAAGGAAAGATTGTAAGCAAGATTGTTACTAAAAAGACATAACTTATATGAGATCACCAATCAGAATGGACCTCTGACAAGTCAGAATAAGCTCAGGCAGTTAAGTATCCAGTATAGTGATACTGGGGGGAGGGGTGCTGGTTGAAAGCTAGCTGTGGTTAGAGGGGAGATCTCATAAAGGCTAATCCTCAAAAGATATGTGGAATTTTGATAAGTTTAGAATGGCAAAAACAAAAACCCAAAAAAGCAAGCAAAACAAAACAAAACAAAACAAAACAACCTTCTAATCTAAAGGAGGAAAATAAACAATGGACAAAAACATGGATTGCATAATATGTAACTAAGAACTTCACATTCATTGGTATACTGGTATGGCTGATTAGTATGATTTGTGGAGAGAAATAGGAGGAGATGTAGCTGGAAATGTTTTTTTGAGGCTCATCCATAGCTTAAATACTAGAATAAATAGTTTGAATTTAATTCCATAATAACCACAATAATAGCTATAATTTATTGGGCACACACTATGTAACAAAAACTTTATGTGCATTATTTCATTTAATTCTTACAATAACCCCATGAGAAACACCCAGTTATGACTTGCACTTTACAAACTAAGCCTTAAGAGGTTTATTGACATGCCCAAGTTCACACAGCTAGTTAAGGGTTAGAATTTAGATCCAGATCCATAGCCACAAAATGACTAAGCTGTACATGTTTGACTGTGGAGAAAATGGAAATGATGAACATTTTTTGAGAGGGGAACATAATTAAAACTGAATTTCTGGAAGATAAAATACAGTGGCAATGGATTTCAAGAGAAGTGAGAAGCTGAAGGTAGAAAGCTTGGTTAAAAAGTTAATAGTTCAGATGAGAGACATGAGGGGCCTGAATGAGACATGAGTGAAATAAAGAAAAAAAAATAGATATGAACATTGGAAGGGAAGAATTAAGAGAACTTACGGTATTAGTTTTCTATGCTACATAACAAATGAACACAAACTTAATCACTTAAAGCAACATGCATTTATTATCTCACAATAAACTTATGTTTGTTATCTCCAGAGTATGGACACAGCTTAGTTAGGTCTCTGCTCAGGCTGCTGTCAAGGGATTGATTGGGCTGTGGTCTTATCTGAAGGCTTGATTAGGGAAGAATCTACTTCCAAGTCCATGTTGGCAGAATTAATTTCTTTGTGGTTATATGACTCAGTTCCCCCATATTCTTGGTAGCTGTCATTTGGGAACACCTCTCAGTTACTAGAGGTCACTCTGAGATTCTTGCCCCATGCTCCCTCCTCTCAACCTTTGCAGATTTCTAATTCAAGGCCAGCAAGGGAATTTCTGCTGCTTCAAGTGTCTGGGCTCAAGGAAGGTTAAATGCCTTTTTTAAAGGACTCATCTGATTAGGCCAGGCGCACCTAAGTAATTCCCTTTTGATTAACTCAAGATCAGCTGAATAGGAAACCTTAATCACATTCTGCAAAATCCTTTACCTTTGCAATATAATGTAACCTAATTACTGGAGTGACATCCATCAGGTTCTATACACATTCAAGGGGAAGAGATTATACATGACCTATTATATCAGGGGTGGGAGTCTGGAGCCTGTCTTGGAGTTCCTAACACACTTAACAGTTGATTTAATACAAGGAGACAAAGATCACTCAAAGTTTTTAGCCTGAGTATTTTTTTTAATTGTCTTTTTTTTTAATTTTATTTATTTATTTGACACAGAGATAGAGATCACAAGTAGGCAGAGAGGCAGGCAGAGAGAAAGAGGGAGAAGCAGGCTTTCCGCTGAGCGGAGAGCCCGATGCGGGCCTCGATCCCAGGACCCTGAGATCATGACCTGAGCCGGAGGCAGAGGCTTTAACCCACTGAGCCACCCAGGCGCCCTAGCCTGAGTATTTAAGATGATATCCATTAATTGAGATATGACATAGAAGAGGAAAAGAAGTTTAATGAGAGAGATCAAAAATCTTGCTTGGGATTGCTCATCTGGAGGTATCAGTGAGAGGTACATCCATTTCTCTCAAACAAATCGCATCAGTTAATTTCAGTGGTACTTAATGTTTTATTAAATGAGTGGAGAAGAGGGGCTTCTTACATCTGGAAATGATTCTATCATAAAGTACACAATTTTTTAAAATGTTACAAATAGCCATGAACTCGAGAAACATTTAGCAAGTTGATTATGTTTTAGATTCATGTCTTCCTTTTATCCCAGCAACCAGTCACAGTGATTTTTTTTTAAAATTGGGTTGTTTTGATAAATGTTCCTTTCAGGCTTTGTTATTCCTGAGAAATAGCCAAACATCTTTTTTCCTCCATGAATGTTTATCTTAAAATATATCCAGTAATAGCTGAATGAGTTGTTAAGCAAGTAGATAAATGAAATACCCAAAATAACCAAGAGAATATCAGGGTTTTAGTGCTAGTATAAATTAGAACAAATAATCTAAACTCTCATTTTAAACTATCTGAATTATCCCATGGCTTTGGGGTTAACACTGATTGCATGTTCCCTGGCACACAGTGAAATGCAGAATATTACTGATTGGCACACTGGAGAAAAGAAATAGTTCCTGGTGTCTTCCTAATGCCAAGCCCTATACTAGAACTTTTACATATGCTATCTCTTCTTATTCTAACAACTCCAAAATAGGGATATATTAACCTTACTTTTTTTTAATAGATAAGGCGGTTGGGGCTGAGAAGTTAAATGTTGCACCCAAGCTAGGAAGTGAGAATAGTCTGATTTCAGACCCAAATTTATCTTATTCTTCAAGAATATTTACTTACTCTTTCCAGTATTAATCTTATTCAGTTCTTAGATTAGCTGTACCTTCTTCTGAGAAGCCTTCCCTGACCACTCTGGGATCTTCCAAGACTACATTGGTTGCACATTCCCACCACAATGTTTTTCCATACAACCAATTAGGATCAGAGTGTTTAATTTGAATGACTACACAGATAGGATTCAAATTCCACCTTTACATTTGCTAAGTGCTTAAATTTGCAAAATTGACTAAGCCTCAGGCTTTTCACAGGTAAAATAACAACAATATTTAGTACCTGGCTCAAGGGATAGTTGAGAGAATGACCTAATGAACATAAATCCCTATCATCAATAGCATCATCATCATCATCATCATCATCATCATCATCATCATCAGATGTTATTCCACTTATTACACTGGGTTGCAATAGCCTCTTTACTTTTCTGTATTCCACACTAGATTGTGAAATCATCCTTGGGACAGTAGCTACATCTTATTAGCATGATTTTCCCAGAGCCTAGCACAGTGCCTATGTGGCACATGGCTGGCACTCAAAAACTTCTGCTGCTAGGGAGAGGGAGGGAAGAATGGGGGGATAGAAGGAAGGAAGGGAGGGATGGGGGGAGGAAAAAAGGAGGAAAGGGGAGAGGAAGAAAAATAAGAGACTGCCCATTATATAGATGTTCTTGCTTTTCATTGGTACCACCTTAATAAAGGTATGAACTCTCGTGTTTCTTGTGGTATTACTCACAACAGTCAAGGTATGGAATCAACCTAAGTGTCCATCAACAAATGAATAGACAATGGAGATGTAATTTATATATATATATATATATATATATATATATGTATATATATATATATATATATATATATCACTCGGTCATAAGAAAGAAGGAAATAATCCTGCCAACTGAGACAACAAGGATGAAACTTGAGGGCATTATGCTGAGTGAAAGAAGTCGGACAGAGAAAGACAAATAACTACTGAATACTATATGGTATCACTTATATGTGGAATCTAAAAAACCTGAAATCATGCAAACAGTAGAGTAGTGGTTTACTAGGGCTGGAGTGTTAGGAATGGGGAATTTTGGTCAAAAAGCTCAAACTTGCAGTTATAAGATAAAGAAGTTCTGGGGATCTAATGTACAGCATGGTGATTATGGTTAACAATACTGTATTATATACTTGAAAGTTGCTAAGAGAAAAGATCTTAAATGTTCTCACCACAAAAAAGAAATGGTAATTATGTGACAAGATGGAGGTGTTAGCTAAAGCTGGAGTGGTAATCATTTTGCCATATACAAGTGTATCAAATGAACAGGTTTTACACCTTAAACTTACACGATGTTATATGTCAACTCTATCTAAATAAAATTGGGAAAAAATTAGACATGAGAAGTATACTGATGAAAATAAGTCACTACTCTCCTTGAATTATATTTAAGGACCAGATGCCTTAGAAAGTAGAGTTTGTTATGACATCATTAATGCTCAGAATGATCTAAAAATCCTAATGGCTCAGTTGTGACTGGGAAAGGTCAAAGCCTAGGCAGTCTCTTAACAAGTGAGCCTTCTTCCTCCTCAGGAGAAAGGATAGCCACACTTACCCACACAGCCTGAGACTAACATGCTAAATGTGAATGATCTCCCTGGAGCTTCAAAGCCACCCAAAGGACAGTAGCCCATTCCCAGCCACCGCCAACTCCAACACTGCTCTGAAAAATGCCCCTGGCTCCCGCTCTCTCTTTAATTTCATATAACCTAATTTTTGTATTCAGATATAATTGACATAAAACATCGTGTAAGTTTAAGAAGTACCACGTGTTGATTTGGTATCTTTATATATTGCAGTATGATTACCGCCTTGGCTTTAGCTAGCACTTCTATCACATAAGATAATTATCACTTGTTTTTTGCAGTGACAACATTTAAGGTCAGTTTTTCAGCAGCTTTGAAGTATATAACACAGTATTGCTGACTATAATCACTATGCTGTACATCAGATCTCTAGAACTTATTTGTCTTCTAACTGCTGTTGTGTGTACTTTCACCAGCATCTACCCAAGTCCCCCACCACCCAGCGCCGGTGACCAGCTTTCTACTCTGTTTCTATGTGTTTGGCTTCCCACTTTTTTTTTTTTTAAGATTTTATTTATTCATTTGACACAGAGAGAGAGATTACAAGTAGGCAGAGAGGCAGGCAGAGAGAGAGGAGAGAGGAGGAAGCAGGGTCCCTGCTGAGCAGAGAGCCCGACGCGGGCCTCGATCCCAGGACCCTGGGATCATGACCTGAGCCGAAGGCAGCGGCTTTAACCCACTGAGCCACCCAGGCGCCCNCCCTGCTGAGCAGAGAGCCCGACGTGGGCCTCGATCCCAGGACCCTGGGATCATGACCTGAGCCGAAGGCAGCGGCTTTAACTCACTGAGCCACCCAGGCGCCCGGCTTCCCACTTTTTATTTGATCTATCTCAGCTATATATATTTGCATTGTGTCGCCTTTGACTCCTAGCAGGCCAGTGCCTGTTTTTATTCTCCTGATGGAAAGGGCATATTTGGATTTGTAGATGCATATGCATATGAGTATGTGTCCGTGTGTATGTGTATATGTATATGACTTGTACTTATTTGAAGTCCTGCATGCAAGTGAGAACAAAATATCCAAACAAACGTATTTAACTAATACAGAGTCAACCAGTTTGGGCTCTTGTGGGCCACGGTAATAACAGAGGATTCTTCATATTTTTTCACATTTCTTATAATAAAGTCAAAGTCACAGGTAAAATGCAAATTAGGCAAAAGTAACTCCAGGAAAGAGAGAGGAATACAAAGATGAACAGCCCTATTCATTTGTGATGCAAAAATCCATTATTAGGAGCAAATCTCCTTGGACAGCCTTGTGCGTGCTGCATAATTCACCGAGCCCAACCATACTTAGGAAGTGATGGTTAAATATTGAAAATCTGATTGGAAGACAGCAGTGGCTTCCTGCTCTTTCCTGTAATTGCCTTGTCTGATTTTTCTCATGAACAATATATCGCCGGAATTTTTGACTATGATAGAGTGCACCCTCCTGAGAGCTCTGCCCTGAAGGCTAGGGCTCCAGCTTCACGGGAATTATCTGATGGAGGACTTTATCCACGTCCTCTGCACCTGTCATCCCTCTTCCTTCGTCCAGCCCCAGGGTGGTGTGTGGAACTTAGGAGCCTCCACGGAGTCTGGCCCCGCTCCCCTCTACTGCCTCTTGCACATTACAGCAGCCTAATGAGTTGAAGAGACAGAGCCAGCCCAAGCTTCCTATTACAATCACATTCCATTTTCTTCAAATAAACCCTACTCAGAACAAAAGCAGGGCCTTCTGGACACAGCCTTTGTTGTAGATGTTTAATCATAACATTTTGGTGGGACTCTGAATATTATGATGATTGCTTTCAAGCAATTTGAGAGATCCGTGCTTGGCTGATGATGTCACTGCACACTGCTGCTGTGCTCTCTGCTCCGTGGCCTCATGCAGCATAGTTTACTGTGACAGCATACTCTACAAATGCAAACAGATGTGTTTCCCATGACCTTAACCCTGACAAGTAAAGAGCTGTTTTATGTATTTCCCAGTTAACATTTTTGAGAGCCTCAAAATGCAGCCTCCTAAGGTCTCTCCATACTTGAGCATTTTATATTTTTGACTGCTTTAGGTATTTTAAGAATGTGATAACACTAATGAGACATTAGGACAAGAAAAATAATAAAAAGCCTACAGGCCCCAACTTTTAAAAAGTTTATTTTAAACTCATTGGTTTCTCTTACACTTTGCTTTCCATTAACTTATTAAAGTGATAATAAAGAGAATTTTGGAGCATTAAATTTTAACACAAAAATATTCAAGGGAAAAACATCTAGAGTAAGGTGATGTCGGAATACAGATATGAAAGCCTAGCAAGAGGAATTCATAGTATGAGATCACTCTGTCACAAGCAAGTGGGATTTGTCCTAACAGAGTTGATTTATAAAATCTACTGAAACCATCCCGCCTCAAATGCCATAATTATCTCAAGAAACCATTTCCTCCTTTGTGTTTTGTTCTCCTAGGGCCTAAAGAAACAAAAAGAATTTGAGTAGCTGGGAATGTCCCTTATTTGTGGTACTTATTAATGTCTAAAGCCATTTCTCCAACGTATCCTTTCTAGTGTTGGATAGTACGCAACGGCATGGGCTTTGAAGTCAAACAGGTTTGAAACTAGAACATTTCCAAAATATTGTTACGACTGATCTTTTAAAATTATAGTTTCTAATTTTGAAATAGTTTTGGCTCACAAAAAAATTCTAGAAATAATACAGAGGAATGTCAGGTATTTCACCCAGTTTCCCCTAAAGGTAATATCTTCCATAATCATAGTGCATTGTCAAAACCAAGAAATGGACCTGGGTACAATACTAACCTATTCTCAAGTACCAACCTTATTTAGATTTCACAAGTTCTGGCATGGATTCTTTTGGGTGTGTGTGTGTGTGTGTGTGTGTGTAGTTCTGTAACAGATGTAACCATCACCATAGCCAGGATACAGAATTGTCCTATTGCTACAAAGAAATTCTTTGGGTTACACCTTAACATTATATCCTAGCCCCAAACCTAACTCCTGGGCACCACTGGTCTATTCACCATTAGGATTTTGTCTCCCCAAGAATATTAAAGAGGTCTCTGGGTGGCTCAGTTGGTTAAATGGCTGCCTTCATCTTAGGTCGTGACCTTGGGGTCCTGGGATCAAGCCCCACATCAGACTCCCTGCTCATTGGGAAGTCTGTTTCTGCCTCTCCCTCCACCCCTCCACCCAACTCATGCTCTCTCTCTTTCAAGTAAATAAATAAAATCCTTTTTTAAAAAAAGAATATTATATAAATGAAATTAGACCATAGGTAACCCTTTGAGATTGGCTTCTTTCACTCAGCATAATTTTTTGAAATGCATCCAAATTGTGTAAATGTGTCAATAGTTAATTTTATTGCTGAGTAGTTATTCCATGATGTAGATTTACTGCAGTTTGCTTATCCATTCACCTGTTGTAGGACATTTGGGTTGCTTCCAGTTTTTGACTGTTATAAAGAAAGCCACAATGAATATTTGTGTACAGGTTCTCGTATGAAGTAACTTTTCGTTTCTCTAAAATAAATACCCATGGTAGAGGCTGTTGCGTCATATGATATGTGTGTATTTAACTTTATAAGAAACTGATAAACTATTTTCTAAAGTGGCTAAACCATTTTACATTCCACATCAGCACTTAGCGCTATTGATATTTTTAATTTTTGTTATTTTATATGTGTGTGATATGTAACACATGCAGCTTTAATTTGCATTTCCCTGGAGGCTTATGTGTCTATTTATCATCAGTTGTCCTCTTTAGACTAGTGTCTATGCAAGTGTTGTGTCCATATTCTAATTGGATTGTTTGTTTTCTTACTATTGAGTTCGGAGAGTTCTTTATTATTCTAAATACAAGTTCATTATGAGATAGTAATCTGAAATATTTTCACCCAATCTGTGGCTTTTTTTTTTCAATCCTTTTAGCAGGTATTTTTAAAAAAGCAAAAGATTTTCATTTTGATGAAGTCTGATTTATCTATTTTTTTTCCTCATTAATGCAGGGCAGGGTTGGAGGTCAGGGTTCCTTGCACAGGCTCTTCCAGAGAGGCACGCCTCCTCCTTACTACAGGGCAGGATTTGTCATGAACTGAATTGTGTCCCACTCCCCCATCAAAAAAAATTCAAATGTTGTTGCCCTAACCCCCCAGTGTGATTGTATCTAGAGATAGGGCCTAGAAAGAGGTAATTAAGGGTAAACGAGGTCTTAGAGCTAGGACCCTAAACTGATGGCACTAGTGTCCATATAAGCAAAGGAAGAGACGTCTTTGTCTCTGGCATACACAAGGAGGAAGGGTCACATGAGGACACAGTGAGAAGGCAGCCATCTGCAAGCCAGGAATCCAGATCTCACCAGAAGCCAATCCAAAGGCACCCTGAACTCAGACTTCAGCCTCCAGAACCGTGAGAAAATAATTTTCTGTCATTTAAGCCACCCAATCTGTGGTCTCCTGCTATGGCAGCCTGAGCTGACTAAGAGAGGGCTGGAAGTCAGGATTCCACCCACAGTTCTGTGGGAGAGGCACCCCTCCACTGCCCCAACCTCCTTACTGCAGAGAGTCTGGACAACAGGGCTCTGCCCCCATGGACTCTCTCCCTGCACCTGTTAGGGTGGAGGAGGGATATGACTTGCCCATGGTATGAGCCCTATAAGAAAGCCTGTATGGTGGTTTCTGACCCACTGGGCTTATACTCTTCACAAAGAAGTTTTCACAATCTTTTTCTAGAGAGCCCAAGCTCCTCTTGTGGCTATTTTTTGGTCTTTACCTGTTCCCAATAGTAGGCTTCTCTAGTGCCAAGACCAAGACAAATAGGAAGCAAAAAAAAAACCCGGGGAATTCACTTCTAGGTAATTACTCGAGTCCTGATGCTCCTAGCCAACCCAACTTCTCTTCTCTATTTTTCAGACTTATGTATTTTGTCCAGGGGGTTTTGTTGTGATTAGTGGGAGGAGCAAAATGGAATGTTTCCTTCATCCTGCCCAGAACTAGAGACTACAACTGATTTTTTTTTTAATGAACTGAAAAATAAGATTTCAGGAGAGTAACAGCAGCATTCTCAGTCACTAGATGTCTTCTCATTTGGGAGACATACCCAGGATTTATTGACTCAGTCCAATATAGAAAACACTGTGCTTAGTAGGCTCAGTTCTTGTCTCAGTTTCTGTGTGACCTTGGGCAAATTGCCTCACCTGTCCATGTCTCAATCTCTTCATCTCTCAAAGACATACTTGGACCTGACCTGGATTAGTAAATAGGTTTCATCTCTTGAGCCAGCAAAATGAAATAGGAAAGCTTTTTGAGATGTACTCTAAGACCATGATTAAGCTTAGGGGGAAGGAACACTCTATTTTATTACGAATGTCTGCCTTATACACAAGATAAGATTATGGTAGCATACCTTTGTTTTTTATTCTTTGGGCTAGAAGATCTCTCAGAACCTTTCTAGGTCTAAAATTCTGTAATTCTAATACAAAAAGGAAACTAACTTCAATATATAGATATTTTAAATGAAGGTAAAAGAGGTAAAAATTATCTTATGAGAAGAGAAAATAAATCATATTAGGAACACAGGGTGAAATAATTGAAGGAAAAAATTTGTCTCAGTTTCTCGAAGCCACAGCAAAAAGGGAAAGTCATTAATTATCTAGATCTCATTCTTTCTCATTGCTTTTTTTTTACCTCCTTTCCTACCTTCAGATGAACTTATAAATTTTTTATATTCTCTTTTCTCTCTATTTATTTGGAAGATGTAGATAGTATTTCTATCCTTTTAATGGTTATGCTTAGATTAAAAAAATACATTCCTTACAAGTGTTTCAAGAAAAGTGTAAAGTTATTCAGCATGAATAGTTCTATCTTCTTCACAAACAAAAACATAGATGTTAACCTACTAAGTACCCAGGGAAGACTCCACCTTATTTTCTATTATTCTTGTTCAGAGATTTAGTTTCATATTTTGGATACTTTGCCACTTACTTTTTTCAGTTTCTCTGCTTAGTTTTGAATCTTGTTTTACAGTCTTCCTCTGAGTTAAAATTTCTTCTTGCTAACATATATCCTTTATAATTCTTTTAAAGATGGTTTTTGAGTAAAAAATTCTCTTGTTCTTACACGTGGAAAAATGTTTTTATTTCTGTGCAATAAGAGTATAACACCACTAGCTGTAATCACAAGTTAGGATTGGCAGTCGAACTCACATAACACAATATGGTTGAATCTATCATTATATTTATTTAGATTTATAGAAGGATAGAAGTCAGGAAAGGCAGCATTTTTCCAATTGGGAAGCCCTAAGTTTATGTATGTAAACAGTTTCTTGTTTCTCCCCTTATCTACCCAGGATGTGTGCAACAGATAGGGATGACTTCAATATGCATGTGTTTTGTTTTTTTAAGGTTTTATTTATTTGAGAGAGAGAAAGAGTATGTGTGTGAGTGAGAGAGAGAGAGAGCATGAGCAGGGGGGAGGGGTAGAGGGAAAGAAGACTCCCTGCTGGGCAGGGATCCTGATGCAGGACTCAATCCCAGGACCCTGGAATCATGACCTGAGCTGAAGGCAAATGCTTAACCAACTGAGCCACCCAGGCATCCTGGGATGATTTCAATATGCATGTGGTTTAACTTAGTACAGAGAAGCCACAGCTTCAACCCATCAATCTTTTATATTGTTCCTGTCACGTAAGTCCAAGGTTTGTATGCCTACCTACAGCAATCTCAGTCCAGAAGTCCTCCCACCAAACTGAAATTTCACAGTAAATAAGACAAATTGTTGTTTCTTATATGTAATATTCCACACTTGTCTTATCTCAACTTGTGTCCAAAGAAATGATGCTGTGAGAGGGAAGAACAGAGATTTTCTTCCTAGGAAAGCCTTTTTATGTTTAGGTTCTGGGCTTAATCTCACAGGTGTTTTAGCCAGGCATAGAATTCTAGATTGAGAGTGATTGAGAGTGAAGGTATTGCTCCATTGTCAACTAGTATCTATAGTTGTTGATGGGAAGTCCGCTGTCTGCCTAATGGTCATTTCTTTAAGAATCTGATTTTTCTTTTTCTTTTACTTACTTTTTTCTTTCTTCTTTCTTTCTTTTTTTTTTTAAGTAGGTTCCATGCCTAGTGTGGAGCCCAACATGGGACTTGAACTAACAACCCTGAGATCAAGACCTGAGCCAAGATCAAGAGTTGGACACTTAACTGACTGAGCCACCCAGGTGCCCCAAGAATCTGATTTTTCTAATAGATTTCAATATTTTCATCTTACTTTTAATTTCATTATAATCCATCTAAGTATTCATTTATTTTTATTTATCCTTCTAAGAACATGAACTACATTTTTAATCTGAGGATTTGTGTCTTCAACACTTAAGCCAAAGTCTCTTCACCTGTTGCTTCTCTATGCTTTCCTCTATTCTAATTTTTTTGAGACTTCTATTAAGCTAAATTTTACCAATCTACCCGCCAATTCTCCAAACTGCTCTTTCATAAGTTCTTCAGTTCTACTTTATGATTTACTAAATCTCTCTTTGATCATGTCTTTTATAAAGTTTATACAATCTTATTTCTAGAAACTCTAAGAGCTCATTTCTAGATCTGCCTGTTATTGTTTTGTTTCTGCATGTTTTTCTTATTCTTTATTATGAATTGTTTCCTTATCTTGTTTGTGAAAGTCAAAATATCTTACCATAAAACCTTTTGCAGATTATTCAATTATTTTCACTTCACCTGAAAAACTGTTTAAACAATTTATTTTAGTGGCTATCTTTTCTTAGGATTTTTTTCTTTGTAAATTATGCAAGTTGAGTTAGAATTTCAGGTTTATCTTGAGTAGGAGGAAGTTTTGTCCATCATTTAGGAGTTTCTTCCTCCATCTATCTTCTCTCCTTCCTTTCCTTTCTGGTTGCTTTTCAATTGCTCCCACAAAATTCAGCTAGCTTCCCAAGCTAAGATGAAATCTTACACTGGTAACCAGGTATCCTGTCCCATAAGGGTAGACTAATGTGGCAAGTATCGTGACATTAGAGCTCTAGTTACTGGTTAACATCCTGGCTTCAAAGTTGTGTCTGGATCTTCCCTTCTTGGATATTCAGGTAGTATTAGACAGATGTTTGTTTGTTTGTTTGTTTGTTTTAGGCTTTCTTTCATGGCATCATACCCCATCTCATGCCCTAATTTCAAACTATCTCAGGTCTGATCCCCACTTGCTCAGCACCTTTAGAACTTGTCACCCCATGGGAACTGAACTCTAGTTCTAGTCTCTGCCTCCTTACAGTGCCAGAGCCTAGCAGATCCTCAGCTGCAGCCCCATTTATTGCTTTGTATATCTGTTCACTTTCTGGTCCAAAGAAACATTTATTTTGTTTTTTAGAGTATTGTTATCCTTAACATTTTTCTCTTTTATTGTTTTTTTTCTATAGTAACTATTACCCAGAGAAAGGATAGCTCAAATGTTGAAACTTTGTCCTGAAGAGAATTATAATAGATTTCATTACCCAATATAAAAAGTGCTCCACTTCTTTAGAAACATCCTCTTGAAGATACATTTAGTAAGATAATGGAAAAATACTTTAGAGGTGGTTCTTCTGAAGTAGGCATTTCTTTACCATTCCTGCATAAAACCAGATAGCATATTACTTAAATGTCATTCAATGATGACATTTCTAATGGAATTAGAGCTGTAGTCTAAATAAATTTTTAAACTTGGTTTAAGGTTAAAATGTAGAGACTGAATGGTTAGCTTCAAATATCCCTCAAATATCACTCTTCTCAGCTAAGCTTTTTGACAGGGCTGAATTTCAGTCAGTCCAAGATTGAGCTCTTTAGAGGAAGTGAAGACATTGTGTTGATTGAAAAGAGATCCATATGCTTTAGGCATATGTTTTAGGCTGTCAGGTGGCAAGGCTGACATTCTGTTATAAAAATTCAGGAGCCTGACTTGTATTCTCACCCCAGCAGAAGGCCTTCTCACCCCCCAAAGTGAGCCATAGCAATGCCTGTGAAAAAGCTAAACTTTTTATTTAAAAAGAGCTTCAAATCCTCTCAAAGTCTTGGTAGAAACCTCATTTGAGGTTTTTCCATAGCACAGGAGGAATTTTCTAGGACCCAGAAGGAAAATATTGATAAAAGAAGACCTTAGTTCAGAGGGACTTTTAAAAGGAAAGGAACACACATGTCATTTTTATTCAAAGTTGAATTCAACAAGGAACATTCATGTGCCCATCTCATACTCAGTTCTGAGGATCAGAGCGATGACAGTCAGTTGGTTCCCATCCTTGAAGGATTAGGTCATAACAAGACTAGAGACAGGGAGAGAAACCAGAAAATGACTAGTCATCATGAGACATAAAAAGACCAAATTAAGGCAATAAGAATGTAGAAGAGATAAGGAAGTTTTAAAATGTATTTAGGAAACAGAATTCTGATCTATTATCGAATAAGGATACAAGAAGATTTTATAATTCCCGAATGATTCTTACATCTTTTGCTTATTTGACAGAGGTGATTGATAGGGCCATTAATCAGCACAAAAAATATATGGGAAGAAGAGAAGGGAAAGGAACAATACAGCAAAGAGTTCAGCTGTTAGATTGGACTTTAAGTGTTTGGGAGACCTCCAGATGGAAGAATCTAGTGAGCAGAGTATATACAGTAGATTTCAGGACATAACCTATAAATTTGGGAGTCATAAACATATAGGAATATAGAATGAACACAGAAACAACTCCTGGGAGAGCAGGAGAAAGTTATCACTTTTAGATCCATGAAAAATTTCTGTCAGTTGAGATCAATGAATAAAAATCACAGATTTGGCATTTTTTAATATCATGAAACCACAGAACACCCACCTACCCCTCTTTCCCTTTGTTGTATCTTGAAACTGGCTCAGCACATCTCAACTGCTGACAAAAACCCAAGTAACCTGAAAAGTTGGATTTGGAACTAGATCCATTCTCTGAAATACATAGAATACATAAAGTGCTAGCAAAAATCTCAGTCTGAGAGAGAGAGAGAGAGAGAGAGAGATCATGGACTCCCACAGAGGTTCCAATCCATGATATCAAAGGAGAATGCAAATCCAAGTAAGCAGTATCTCTCATATGTGGACCAAAAAAAAAGAGACATGGAGTCCAAGAGGTTCTCCAGCTGCTTCATAGAGGGCCATCAGGAGGTAGCAGCTCCCCGGGGATCAGGCAAAAGTAGGAGAGAAGGTTAGGAGAAAACTCAGACAGTTAGGAGCCCCAGCAATGGATAAATTCCAGAAACAAGGCAGATGCTGTATTATCAGAACTGTAGTACTTAGAGCTCGGGAGCTAGATCTCAGAGAAGAGGTATTAAAACACCTAATGGGGCACCTGGGTGACTCAGTCAGTTAAACAACTGCCTTTGGGTCATGTCATGATCCCAGGGTCCTGGGATGGAGCCTCATGTCAGGTTCCCTGCTCAGAAGGGAGTCTGCTTCTCCTTCTTCCTCTGCCCCTCCCCTGGGCTCGTGCTCACTCTCTCTTTCAAATAAAGACATAAAATATTTAAGGAAAAAAAAAAGCACCTGATAAACTACTTCTTCAAAAGTACTCAAATCCATGATCTCTTTTCTTTTTTCTTTTTTTCTTTTTATTTTTTTAAAGATTTTATTTATTTATTTGATGGAGAGATCACAAGTAGGCTGAGAGGCAGGCAGAGAGAGAGAGAGGAGGAAGCAGGCTCCTTGCCGAGCAGGGAGCCTGATGTGGGCCTCGATCTCAGGACCCTGAGATCATGACCTGAGCTGAAGGTAGAGGCTTTAACCCACTGAGCCACCCAGGCGCCCTCTCTTTTCATTTTTGCTGCTTCTTTGGCTCAGACCACCATCACCCCTTGCGTGAATTACTGAAGCAGACTTTTACTGGATTATCCTACCTCCAGTTTTGCTCTCTCTTCTTGTCCACTCTCGTCACTGCAACTGGTGTGACTCTTTAAAAGTATAAATCTGATCATATCACACCCACCTCCCATTTTAAAACCAACTCCTGTAACCCCCTTTCACAAAAGATAAAGTCTGAATCCTTCATATGACTTTAAATTTTCTTATGAACTTGTACCCACTCACTTCATAATTCTGTTTCTCATCATATGCTGCCTAATATTTCATGGTCCAGGCATACTAAATAATGAGCTATTCTCTAAACTTTCTTTCTCTTCCAGGTCTTTGCAAACTGGTGTTTCCCTGCCTGCAATACTTTTCAATTTCATCATTTGGGGATGCTTGCTCTCCTTGCATCTCAGCTGAGATATCACTTCCATATAAACCAGAGTGGGTTGACTGTGCAACAGGGTCCCAGAGCATCACATGTTTTCTGTCATACATTGTCCTGCCATTTTGTAATTCTCTCTGTCTAGCTCCTCCTCTACAATTTCCAGGACAGTAAGGACTGTTCTGGTTACCATTTCATCTTCAGCACTTACCTGGTTTCTTGAAAATGGTCAGTAGCTATTTGTGACTGAATACTTCATTTTCCACCGAACTACAAAATCATGGGTTGTGGCTGGGAAGGTATACTCTCCATTATATCTGATTTAGTACAGTGACTCAAGTGGACCTAGGATGGTAACAATTAGGGACCCTAGCTTAAGAGAAAGGAGGACTGCCAAAACCCTGATATCTTTGTATCCTATTCTTTACTGTATAAGCATCAGAAAAAATAAGTTTGTGTCAGCTTAGAGTGGACCTATGTTATTGTGTATGCAGGACCTCTCTTTTCTGGCTTGTATCATGTAGGATTGGTACCACATTCAATCTCTAAGGTTGGCCTTTGACCCCAACATGGTCAATTAGAATATGCTATTCCCTATGCTCCATTAATGTTCACATGACCTTAAATGGGCCAATGGAAGTCTTCCATGGGACTTCTGTTGGAGCAAAAATGAAGTCTCCCTGGATATAGTGTAAATTAGCACAAAGAAGATTACAGCTGTGATCTACCTAAAATGTCAAGTAATAGAAGACTTGTGAAATAAAAAAATAATGAAACCATTTAAAATAATGATATCTCTGATCAGTTAATAAAGTTACATATTTTTATGCACAAAACATGTATATTTATAATTCAAATTGTTTATGTAGATAGAGTTATGTAATAGAGAAACTATTAACAGGATTGTATTTATACTATTTCTGACTTATACATACAGTACATATAACAAAGTTACCAAAGATAAGACTGAATAACACAGCTTTTAGAAAAATCATCCCTGTATTTTTAAGGTACAATTGTTAGGTGGGAGTTCATAAGCAAGACCATTACTTAGCGGTGAGAAATATCATTTTTCCCCTGAGGGGAATGATGTCTCCACTAGGCAGAAGTTAATCTCTAGGCAGGAAATATGGCAGGCCTACGAACTGGATAAAGGGTGGACATACTTTTTCTGTAAAGATCCAGATAGTAAATATTTTTGGCTCTGCAGGCCATACTGCCTCTGTCACAGCCTCTCAGTTCTGCCACTGTAGTGCGAAAGCAGTCACAGACAATATGTAAATAAGTGAGTGTGGCTGTGATCCAGTAAAATTTTATTTACAAAAACAGACGGACAATGGATTTGGCCCCTGTGTCATAGTTTGCTGACGCTTGGACTATGGGAATAAAAGCCTTTCTCTCTGTGAGACCAGTTGGATGGGAATCCTATGTGTAGAGACACTCAGAGGAGTTCCACTGCTGAGAGTAAGCTGTCCTCAGACAGGGAGAAGTCCAGATTCTGTGGCTGTACAAGTGCAGGAGATGCTGGCTAGAGGGAAAGTCAAGCTTAGGGAGGTGATAGGGCCACCCTCCAGCTGCAGGAAGTTATGCTAGTCTTCTACTACAAGAAGAAAGCAAACTATTTGTGCCCAACCATAGCAGTGCTGGTGACCAGTGGGAGACATGAGCAGTGGGAATGCACAAAGATAGTGGTGGGATCACAGCAGAAGGTGGCAATGAACAAAGACGGGCTCTGAAGAGCAGAAAACCGTGAAAGAAGCAGGGCAGGAGCAACGGTACAATGATTAAGATGAAAGGCTCAAGTAGGAAGAACCCCAGAGACCTGTTCTGTGCCCATGGAAACGGTCAGAAATAGCTGGATGATACTATTGAGTGGGCCAACTTTCAAGTCATAACAATTTATAGAGCAAAAGGAGTTGCAATTGTATTTGTTGTCACTAGCTAATGAGACCAGGGACATAATAATAGTCAAAAGCTTCTAGGAATTCCAGAGTACTTGTAATTGAATTTGAGTTTTAGTCATCACAAAAACATCTTATTGATGTGAAAAATAGTAGTATATAAAAATGCAAAACATGTTTTTATTCGGACTGAGATTGGCATGCAAACAGATTTATGTATTTACAATAATCCCATTCCCCACCTCAGCCCCACCCCACCCCAGTGGTTCCAAGTTTGGTGCCATTTGGTGTAACAAAAGCCCAAAGAAGAGAGTTAGAAAGGAACCTGCTGAACTAGCTGAAGAAGCAGAAAACAAGCCCTCTATGCCCTTGATGATCTGCTCCTGCTACGCATTTCGCCTTATCTGATAGCAATATCCATGTAGCTTTCCTTGGTCCAGCCTTACTGGACTGATTTTGGTTCTCAAGAAGCACCTTTTCCTCTCCTTCCTCAGCGTTTTACTTGGGACACTCGGGATTACTGCTCGGGACACTCCTCCATACCGCCACTTTCACCTTCGCTTAATATCTTCCTAGACATCCTCCAGACTGGGAAATGCCAGGTTCTGTTCCAGTGGCATTATGCTGTAGGGAGACAGCCCTGGTCTGTAGGTTGAGGGAACTGGTTTCTAGTCCTCGATCGACTTTAATCTAGCTGTGTATTTTGGGTTACTTCTATTCTCTCGGAAAATTAATTTACTTGTAGGAAAATGGCTAAAAATGTCACCTGTACCTAGCCCAGAGAGCAGTCAGGAAATTCTAGGAGAAAACAGTGAAGAGCACTTCGAAGAGCAGAAAGCACTATATTTGGAAACCTCCACAAGGACCTTTCTAGCGCTTGGCCCAAAGCTCCCTCTGACTGCTCCTCACATGTTTTTTTCCTCTTTACAGTAAGTGTCAGAGATTTCAACTTGCTTTCCTCTCCTGTGATAACTGCCACTGATGAGGGATAGAAACAGAAAAACGTTCAGCTTTCGCCCAGAGGGCTGAACTATAGCTTGCATAATTCCGACAAGGACCAAATATAGGCTGGTTGCTTCATTCTTAAAGGGTCTCATGACTGCCTGTATATCTCACCAATAGTTAATATCGAGCTGAATGATGAGAAATTCTGTGAAAACTGGCTTCACCAGTAGAAATTCAAAGAAGATATTTATGACCTAATACTCCCTGTACAACCTCTGTGCCTTGAGCACTAAGCATATATACAGCAAACATGTAGCTTTTTCTGCCCATGGGTCCTGTTCCCATGCTATTTGAATACACTGCCTCAGTTGCGTCATACAATGTCTCAACCATTCTTTCTTGACCATTGTGCTCGACAACCCCACAATCCCACTGCTCATGTCATTCCAAGGCCGATTGCTCTCCCTACCCATGATCATATTTAATGACCCAAAACACACAAGTTGCTTGACTACTAATTACAACTAGGAAGTAGAAATAGCAAACTTGGTGCTGTTAGTCACAGAGCTGTGGAAATATTTTATACTTTACCTATCCACATTTCATTTCAGAGTCACCGAAACATCTTTGCACCTCTGTCTTCTAGCTTTCTTCTCAAAGGTGAAGCTCACAAAACTTCCTTCTCATTTTTTTTTAAAGATTTTATTTTTAACTAATCTCTACACCCAACCTGGGGCTTGAACTTACAACCCCTGAGATCGAGTTGCACGCTCCACCAACCGCATCAAACTTCCTTCTCCTTTCGACTCCGATATTAACAAAATCCCTGAGAACTCTTCCTCGAGGATGCTTTTCTTCCTCAATTGAGAATGTCATCCAAGAAGAGAGGGTATCCCCTTGTATTAGATACAGTTTGCAACCTCGACACCTCTAGCCTGGGTGACTCCATGGAGCCTTGAGCCACGTGGGAATGATGGGAAAGAAGAGAGAAAATACATAGCTCACGTGCTGGCAGTCCCTGGGCCAATACCCACATGCACATTGCTAAATGATCACAGTGCTCTTTCCAGCTGATCCCAGCTGAACTCAGAGTTCTACTCAGGCCAATGCTCTAGACAGCCATCATCAATCAAGAGCAGGAAAGTGAGATAAAGCCAATTAGTTGTAAATACCACTGAGGTAGAACCTTTCTCCCAAAGTTTGGTCTTAAAGTACTCAAGTAACCTTTTATATAAAGCCTTCTGTTGTGCCAGAATTAGAACGTGGCCTTTGCTCTGTAATTTATATGTACTCTGGTTCCCCGCGATGGTGTTCGGTTCAGATTAGTAGACTGCTCTAAGAAAACATTATTAAATGCAACAATTCTGCTTTGGGTAAAAATTTTTAGGCCGAAATGGTCCTTATGAGGCCATTTGGTCCTTTCTCTAAAAATAATTCTGCACTTTATTTTCTATGTTTGCTGTTTAGGCAGTAAGAACTGAAGTTTTTGAAGCTGCCATTGGGGGCCCACACAAATCCTTTCCCATCTTCTTCCTTGCTGGCAGAATCAGATTTCACTTGGTATTCCTAGGGCTTTACTCACCTCTTTGGGCAGTGTGTCCATTCTGACTGCTTGGTGCCATGCTTTACCTGATGTTGAATATTTTGAATATCACACTCTAGTTTTCTGCCCTCTGTGTGGTCCTGTGCTCTGGGAAGGGGCTCCTCCTCACTGCCAGGAGTGAATTGCAGTTTTTCTAAGCCAAACTGACCTCATCCCCTTGCCAGTGATTGATTTAAGCATTCGCATGTAGCCTCATGTAGTATGTCTAGTGGGAAATTCTGAGAAAATGTCTTTAGTATTAAAAAGAGAAATCCAAAAGGCTTCACAATAAAGTTGACAGATTAAATACGTGTATTCCCCTCTGGTCCTTTCCGAAGCCCCACTAAAAAGATAGTAAACAAAAATTCCTCCAAGGCATAGATCTGCAAGAACAAAGAAACTAAGAGAGGAAAGAAGACCAACAAAATTTTTAAATGTAGAAACTGATTTAGCAGACCCAAAAAAGCTAAATCCTAAGCCATTAGTGCAGAAGGTTGAGAAAAAAATCTAATTACAAAAGATTTGCCCTAAAGTGTCAGAAATTCTAGGCACAGGAGTAAAGACCAGGCTGAAAACAAAAGGATTTTTTTAATCTGTTAAAAAATAAAAGACATCTGCAAATCCCCTCTGCACATCTGGTAATTTCTTCCCCCCCACACTGAGAGGTGACAATGCAAAAGGCAGGAGAGGATCTCTTTCTTTTCTTTTCTTTTTTTTTTTTTAAGATTTTATTTATTTATTTGACAAAGAGAGATCACAAGTAGGCAGAGAGAGAGGAGGAAGCAGGCTCCCTGCTGAGCAGAGAGCCCGATGCAGGATTCGATCCCAGGACCCTGAGATCATGACCTGAGCCAAAGGCAGAGGCTTAACCCACTGAGCCACCCAGGCACCCAAGGATATCTTTCTTAAGGACCACCAAGCAAAGTGGACAGGGTGGCTGGATTAAAAACAAGGAGATAGTGAAATTCCACACACTCAGACCTCCTCCATAAGTTGGGTCCCCAACCAAAATACTGACACTCAAGATTATACCTTTTCAGGCAAGAGACTGGAGGATTCTTTTTTGGGTAATCTGTCCAACTAAGAGAAAAAACGAGCAATCATCAAGGATTCCTTCCATCAATCTACCCTGCCTGACCACACAGCAGGGCAGCTCACAGCTGACAAGGCCCAAGCATGTACAAAGTGTTTGCAGTTAGCTGTTTAGTGGTCTACTCTCAAGTAAGATTAGACGGCAAAGGATCATCAGGCATTTGAGAAAGACTCTGACATGAAGGGCAGAGTCCAGGCAAATATAGAAAAACAATTTAGAAGATACAGCTATGACACAGGGAGAAAAAAATTCATTGATGTCTTCAGAAAGATAAGAGTACATTTTGCATCTATAAAACAAGAACAAGATGGGGTTAAGGAGTTTTGTTTTGTTTTTTTGTTTTTCATTGTTACAGAAGAGGTAAGGGAGAGAGTCAAAGAACAGGAAAGTCCTTTTGAAAATTAAAAATAAGAGAAATGACAAATTTCACTAAAAGGGTTAGATGATAAAGCTAAGGAAATCTTCCTAAAAATAGAGCAAAAATTAAAGAAAAGAAAAAAATAGATGGAGGAGGGGCAGCAGTTAGAGCAAAAAAGTTTCAACATCCAAGTAATAAAATTTCTAGAAAACAAAAAGAAAACCTATGGGGTAGATATAATAAAAGATTTTTTTTAAAAATCCCAGTACTTAACATCATAAGTTTCCAGACCGAAGGGTTTTACTGAGTGCCAAACAATAAAATAAAATAAAATAAAAAGGTTCACACTAACACACCAAGGCATGTCATTATGAAATTTCAAAACACTGGGGACAAAGAGGAGAGGAAAAAAAATCAATGACATACAGGATCAAGAATCAGAATGACATTGGATTTCTCTACAGTAACACATTGTAGAACAATGCCTTCAAAACTATGAGTGAAAATTATTTCCAAACCATAATCTATACTCGGCCAAACTATCAATCAACTATTAGGATAAAATTAAGATGCTTCAAATATTCAATGTCTCAAAAAATTTATTTCCCATGAACCCCTTCTCAGAAAGCTACCAGAGAATGTATTCCACCAAAACAAGGGAATAAACTAGGAAAACTGAAGACAAGAAATCTGGGAAGAAAGGATTCAACACAACAGACCCAGAAAACTCCGGAATGATGGAGACAGACCTCAGGGCACCCACTGGGCAGCAAGCCTAGGGAAATCAGTCCATACTGGCATGGGTTAGGAGGTTGCAGGAGATACACCTCTGAGAAAATAAGGTTGATAAATGGAGCACCTAAAGGTATCTGGTCTCCCTGAGGAAGCTAGGCTTAGTCAAAAGTCAAAGCATTGAGTATAGACAATCCTGGTCTCCAGACTTTGTGTTATGTGAGATAATAAATGCTCCCTAGTTTAAATTTCTTTCACTTGAGTTTTCTGTTCTTGTGGACAAAATCATCCAAATGATACAGAGAACCGAAAGGGTGCTTGACACCAGTCTGGAAACCCATCACCAATTTAGGCAGATCCCTCATTAGGTCACATGAAAATTTGACTAGCTTTCTCTCTCTTGCATCTATTCAACCTTCTCTCTTCAGCCACAGTTTCCTCTGCTTACTCACTCATCTGGTACTTTTTAAGCTAATGGTCAGTCACAACCCTCCTCTATGCCGTGGCTGCTTTTCAACTTCTGCTCCCATTGTTAAAATACATATCCCCTAGTAATTTCTTGAGAAAATAAATAGGATAGGTCCAGCCCATATTTTAATGTCAGGCCACATGGTGTGTCTGATGTTTCTTACTGGCTTCCTGAGGTTACAATTCCCATTCCTGGTCCTCCCAGATGGTGTGGTGGGGAGAAGCAAAGAGACTCTGGGATCATGATGGTATAAGACCAGCTCCTTCTGATAAGACCCACCCACAACCTCATCAGAAGATTCTTGAGAGTAGGAAAGGGACATGTCTTAGAATGGGCTATGGAATAGGCCAACTTAACCAATTTCAGATTTCTGGTTGCATTTTTTAAACATCAAAAAAAAGAGAGAATACATAAACTCTTTAATGGCTCATTCCTTCAATACTACCTCACAAGAAAGGCATTTTAAAGCCTAAACCACAGCTTCCTGCTGTAATCATTTTCTCTTGTGGCCTCATTGGAAATGAGATACAGCAGTTTTTCACCACTTCTATAGTATCCATTCTGGAAATACCCCCTGGGGTAGTCTTATCTCTGGGGAAAAGAGATCCCATTTCTTTACATTGTCATTTTAAGGAAGAAAGAAAAAATATCTCATTCATCACATTTATAAAACTTATCTCCACTGAATGAATGTGTTGATCAGTGTTTGTTCAACAGTAATGAAGATATTATGCAAATACCAAAGGCAATATTTTAAGTTATGGCATTTTTATTCATGGACTATGTACTGAATACAATTTAAATATGCAAATCTTTTGTCCTTCCGTTGATCACAAACTACACGGTCATTTTCTGTGGAAAGCCAGAAATTCATGCTGAGTGATAGAATAATATGTAGGTTTGCATATAGACTCATCGTCCTTTATAGAGATATATATGTACACAAAACTAATATGCCTTTAAGTTCATATAAACTTTGTGATAGCTTGATGAAAGTATATCTATATCCATGTAATGTTATTCTACCTTATGTACATATATATAGGGAAGCTTGCATATATATGTGTAAATAAATATGTTGAGAGAGGGAGAGAAAGAAAGTGATATCTTTAAAGACAGGTATTAATCTATTCTAAAGACACATTAGCATAATGTATCTTTAATATATATGTTAATAAACCTTCAATGCTAACCCTGTGGACCCCAGCAAAAATATAATATTGACCCAACAGTGGGGTCATGGCAGATTCATCTAGGCTTATTCCAATATTAGGCCTTTCTTTTTAGTAGCTTATGTATGTCCAGTCATGATCAGTAAAAGCTCTGTTTACTGAATACTTACCAAATGCAAGAAACAGTGCTAAGGACATTTCCTCTCATCTAATTGAAGGAAGAATAGAGGAAGCCAGAGTATGTTAAATATATCAAATCTATATCAAATCTTCCTTTGTGTTCTTCTCATATTTGGCCCTTTCTCCCCATCTGAGTAGTCATCACCCCAGGCAGACCCAGTTACCCCATACCTGAGGTTGGCAATAGCTTTGTTTGTCAGTTGGCTCCCCTCTAGACCTTTCCCCTGCCACTTCCTCCTTTCCTACAGTCAATATTTCATGGGATCTTTTCCCATTAGCCTATGACTGTTTAGGAGCAGACACTGTCTTCCTCCCCATACTTCTTTCCAGTTTCATCACAAGAAATAGCATCACATGGGAGGGCCAGAGAGAAAATGATGAGAGATCATTGACTTAGTAAAGTTCAGATTCACCTTTCCCACTCTGGGTTTTTTTGGATAAACTGGAGTGAGCTTTATCATCTGGGAAATTACCCAGGTAAGTAGATGATCTCCAAGACTCATCTGCAACAGTCATATTCTGCACTCTCCAAAGCTCAACCAGTTTCTGCTCACAGGTGTGAGAGTGGCAGTACAGAGGTTAGGCTCTGAAAGTTATCAGTGACCTCTCAAGGTAACACCACTGGCTCACCCCTTCTGAATGCACCTTTCCTTCAGAGACAGGAGCCATGGGAACTTTCTGGTTTCATTGGTTGGAAACAATTTACACAAAACAACTAAGAAACATATACAAAGGAGTGAGAATATTTTCTTCCTGCTTTCTGCTTAACCCACAAAGTGACTAAGATCAACCACATTCACGTCCTCTTCTCACACAGGACAATGATATATCCTCTAATGGTAGTCTTGAATTCATCCTTAGATTCTACACTGATCTGAACTCCAGTTTGGGAGAAGGAAATCTGCTCACTTCTATGATTGTTTACATAGATTGCCCAATCAACTAAGATTATTGTGTTCCCCCAATCTAATGTCGGAAGACACTTATAGGGAAGTGTTCATACTATACCAGAGAAATCCAATTCTTCCACAGAACGCTTAGATTACATGTTTTAAAGCTGATGAAATGTACAAATTTGCCAGTCCACCACCTTGTCTAGTCCACCACTTCCTTAACTACAGAGATTGACTTAGCTTCCGGGGGTGGAGGAGTGAGAGGAAGAAGAAACCTTGTGCAAAGCTCAGAACAGCTGTTCTTAATTAGAAAACACTGAGAAAGCAACCTATTAGTTCAGAACAACTTCAAAAACCAATCATAGGGCCTAAAACCCCCTCTTCCTCTGTCTTTGCCAAATTAAGCCAGCTGTTCTGGGCTTTTCTTCCTAAGTCATAGTCATACATCCTATAAGGACTTGACCCATGGTTATTTTTGCGGAAAAATCAAAGGTGTTCCTGTAAGGCTCTTTAACCTGTTTGCACAGGTAGCTTTTGTGTAATGATGGTGGCGATTACCTTTTTTTTTTTTTTTTGGCAATTACTTTAAATATATCAAATGAGCAGCTCCATAGAGTAATGTTTCAGATGTTTAGATTTCTATAATTACTTTTAATCTAATAATATTTTTATCATTATAACAATAATTTATGCTCAGTATTAAAAGATCCAGAAAATAATATTAGGCCTAAGAAAGAATATCAAAATCATAATATTTCTTATCCTAAATATTTACTGTTTGGAATATATTCCTCCAGTCTTTTTTCTATTCATATAGTTTGTTTATTTTTTACAAAGAAGTGTATCTCATATACATGTTATTGTATAACATCCTTCTTTTAATAAATTGCATGCATGGTATATGCATTAGGTAATTCTCTCACAACATTATTTTTAATGGCTACAAAATAGTTCATTAAATTGTTGTATCCCAATTTTTTGTCTTAATTATACTTCAATTAAAAAATCCTCTTATCGCACATTTAGATTATTTCTCATTTTTACTACTAAAAGTTTGTTGCAATGCATCATGGTTGATGAATTTCAGGGTGCATCTATGACCATTTCCTCTTGCTCTCTTTCTCAGAATAGATGTGCTGGGTCAGACTTACCAAAATTTAATACTCTAAAAGTTTTCATGGAAGTTTCATTAAGCCAAGAATTTCATTATAAGAGAGAGAAATGTTGTGCCAACTCTATTTTTTAAAATCTTAGATTCTTTTAGAGTAAATGAAAGGAAATTACTTCTGGAGAGTCTAATTTAAATGCTCTGGAGTGGAGCCCAGGCCAGGCACATACTTTTTTTTTTTTTTAAGTTCTGTAGCTGATTTTATAGTCCAGTTAAGGTTGGGGACCACTGGGACTCATTAGTGAGCTTCCTGGTCTACCCAGGAATTTTACTTCCAGGAAAGAGGTGACTGAATTACAGTCCCATAAACAAATCTTTTTTAAAAAAACATAATGACTGGAACAGAAACTTTTTTGAGAGATGCAACTGTGAGTTCTCACAAATGAATTTTATAGAGTATCTTCCGTTGGTGTGCATCTGTAAAGTGCACATAGACTAAATATTTAACTTACTGCAATGATTGATGAAAGGAATATAACGTGTACTCCCTGCCTCATCGCATCCTCACTCTGGAGTCCACAAGTAAATCTGCAACAAACAAACGAGGCAGGCATTTTTCACCTCTATTTTGTCATCTTTATTTAATAATTTTTTAAGAAGGATGGATGAATAAAAAGCTCTGGAAACACGGTCTCCAACATCCTAAATTCTCAGGGGCAGGAAGATGAAAGATCCTACTACTTCCTCTTTCTAAGCTCAAGTAATCTCTCAGAACATTAGAATCCCCTCATCATCCTAGAGAAATTCCATCAGCAGCTTACTCATGCTGCTCTCTGTTTCTAGGACCCTTTTGTTTCAGTAACTGCCTTCCCTGTCCTTCCTGCCTTCCAGCAGCCCCTCCTACTGGCCCAGTCTGCTGTGGACACGGAGGCCACTTGACACTAATGCCTCTCCTCCACCCCCCAGCCTCCTAGGATAATGTGCTTTTCCATTTATATCTTTAGTATTGCCTCATTTGTTGTCCCAGTTGAGCTCAGGCCTCTGCATTCAACTGTAAATATCTCTACAGTTTCCATGGAGGGACCTAGTCATACCACCTTAAACCACATAAAGATCAATTTACAAAAGACAGGAACTGATCGTGTCCAAAAATGTTGGCTTGTATTGTCTTTGGCTATTTCCTACAGAATGGAGCTCCACACCTAATTAATAATAAAAGTAAAGCCTAGCATTTATTAAATATTTCATTTACTAAGTCTGGCACTACAGGAAGTGTGTTATATGTATTCTCTTCAGCACTAACACATTACCTATTTTTCAGGGGAGGAAATTGAGACTTACAGAGGTTAAGGTACCAGTTATACCACTGGTAGGTAACCGAATGAATTCAAGCAGAGATCTACCATCTAACTTAAATACTCACATGCTTATTTATTATGTTCCTAAAGTTAGTCTCTAATTGAAGACCATCCATTCTCACATCTAATTTATCTTCTAGCCAAACTCCAGCCAAATTGTCCTACTCCCTGTTCCCCCCAAACACCATCTGGAATTATGGCAAGGGAACGATTTCTTTCACTAAACTACAGAAACTTTCAGAGTTTTACTAGGGAAATCGAGAAGGATAGTGTCCAGTATCTGTTCACATGTACCTACCGACCCCAAAATTTTTCTGCCAGAGGTCTTGTTTTGTTTTCAAAAGGCAGTCTGTTTCCTTTCTACCTCTTTTTTCTATTTATACCAAGTCTACACATTTCTCAAGACCATGCTCATACCATCTGCACAATGTATTTGCAGTCCATTTACCACCAGGGAAGGAAACTCTCCTTTTCCCGTAATTTCTGGTTCATCCAACTACACAAGTGCAGTTAGAAAGGGACCAAACATGAGCTTATGTGTATTGCTGTATGTGTGTAATTCTTATGGTGGAGCGTAGCTTGATGTTAACAGGAAAATTTGGGAACTCGCAAAGTATGGCCATGGGAAGGAGGGAGAGCAGAGGAAGCATAATCTTGGCCAAGTGGCTTCATTTCTGAGCTCTCACTTTCATCATCTTTCAGATGGAGAGGTTAGGTTAAATAAATTCAGTTCTTATTCCTTGCAGTTTTTATACCTTCCATTGTCTGCAACACTGTAGGGGTTCAAGTAGCAATGCTGAACTGACTTACTAGCTTTGAGTCTTGCAATAAAAACTTGTGCCTAAACCCTAAACACACATAACTACTAACTGGCTTCAAACGCAGTTTGTTTAGACATTTGTATTTCTGGCAAAATGGAAATTTTAATTTTGAAATTTTGATTTACCTTGGCTTGGTGATTTGATGTGAGAGTAATCTTCACACCAAAACCTTATTCAAGATCCAAATCCAGAGAAGCCAAAGGTTTATGAAGGTACTTCCTTACCTCTCATTTACTCCTACAGCTGTGTGCCTCTGGCTCTTGCCCCAGCCTCAACCCTAAATATGCTTTTGCAAAATCACCAATGACCTACTCGCCAAACACAATGATGTCTTTTCAAACCTCATCTTCTACTTGCCATGCCATCAGGGATGTGCGACTCCTCTTCTTACTGAACTCTCTTGGCCTGCATGACCCCCTTTCTCTCCTCTGATGCCTTATTTCTTCTCCTAATCTCCTTCATGAATTCTTCCTCTTATTTTCCCTCCAGTATTAGTATCCCTGGGTTCCATCCTCGGTCCTTGTCTCAATCTCTGCATTCTCCTTGAGTCATTTCATCTAAACCCCAAATTTCCTGAACAGAATTTCTCACCTCAGCTCTGTCCTGCATTTCAGTTGTGTATACAACAAATATCTACATCAGAAATATCCCACAAATACCTTAAGGCCAACATATACAGAGCTCATTCATTAGATTTCACCCAAAAGATATACTCCAACTTCATTAATATGGACATGTATGTAAACTAGTCATCACCCCCATCACCACACTCACTCTTTCTCTTTTTCCCTGCAGGTGATAGATGAATATAGGTAATCTAGGAAATAAACGCAACCAAATTTGGAAAACCTTACTTCAAGTTCCAACTCCTTTAGTCCTTCAGCAACAAAAAATTCCTCAAGTAACTATTTTACTTTATTTTTATTTATGTTTTATTTTTTAAAATATTTAAATATTTATTTATTTTAGAGAGAATGTATACACAAGTGAAGAGAGGGACAGTGGGAGAGGGATAGAGAGAATCTCAAACATACTCCCCGCTGAGCACAGAGCCTGATGTAGGGCTTGACTTCATGACCCTGAGATCATGACCTAAGCCTAAATCAAAGGTAGTTGTTTAACTGGCTGAGGAACCCAGGAGCCCCACTTTATTTTCAAATTAACATATAATGTAATTTCTTTCTGTATTCAGTTCTATGAATTTTAACACATGTATGGATTTCTATAACTACCTCCACAATAAAAGTACAGAACAATTCCATATTTTGCTCCAAAAAAATTTCCCTTGTGTTGTCCCTTGGTAGTGAGACCCTGTCCTTACTCCTTAGCCCTGGAAATAGCTAATCTTTTCTTTGTCACTACAGTTCTGTCTTCTAAAGAATGGTATATGAATAGAATTATAGAGAATGTAAACTCTTCAAAACAGCTTCTTTAAATAGACATAACGTCTTTCAGATCTATCTGAATTGTTTTGTATACAAATAGTTTGTTCTTTTTATTGCTGAATAGTGTTTTGTTGTAAGGAGGCAGCGTGGTTTGTTTATACATTCACCCGCTGAAGGACATTTGGGTGTTTCCAATTCTTGGTGATTATGAATAGAGCTTCTATAAATGTTCATGGACAGATCTTTATGTGAACGTAAGTGTTCATTTTTCTAGGGCAAATATCTAGGAATGGGATTACTGGGCCATATGGTAAATATATGGTTCATTTAATTTTTGTAAAGATTGATTCATTTATTTGAGAGAGAGAAAGAGTGGGAGCCGGAAGAGGGTCAGAGAGAGAGGGAGAATGTCCAGCTGACTCTGCCAAGTGCAGAGTCATTCAGTCCCAGGACCCTGAGATCGTGAACCGAGCTGAAATCAAGAGTCAGACCCCGAACCAACTGAGCCACCAGGCGCCCCTATGTGCTTAATTCATAAGAAACTGCCAAACTGCTCTCCAGAGTTGCTATTTCATTTTGCTACCAACGATTAATTGAGTTCCCATTGTGCTACATCCTCAGCAGCACTGATAATTTTTTCTTATGATTTTAGTTATTCTACTAGAGGTGCAGGACCATCTCATTGTGGTTTTAATCCACATTTCCCAAGTGTCTAATGAACATTTTTATATGCTTATTTGCCATCTTTTTGCTGAAATCCAAAATTATTTGGGATATTTTAGTTCCTTTGTGTTCTCATATAAATTTTAGAATGAATTTTTATATACCTTCCACAAATCTGTTGGATTCTTTTTAAAGATTTTATTTATTTATTTATTTATTTATTTATTTATTTATTTATTTATTTGACAGAGAGAGAGAGAGAGAGAGAGAGAGAGAGAAGGAACACAAGCAGGGGGAGTGGGAGAGGGAGAAGCAGACCTCTCCCTGAGCACGGAGCCCAATGTGGGGCTCAATCTCAGGACCCTGAGATCATGAGCTGAGCTGAAGGCAAACACTTAATGACTGAGCCACCCAGGTACCCTAATCTGTTGGATTTTTTGAGAAGTTGGGGGTTTTGCTTCTGCAGCAGAACCTCACCTATCAGATTATATAGGGCATGACAATATTATAGAGACAAAGGGTGTTGGAAGATGCCTTCTACACCATCCCAATCCCTCCGTTTAATGATGAGGACATCAAGGAGCATAGTGTCTTTATGTGAATTGAGTTAAATTTATAGATAAATTCGAGAATTAAATTTTTGCTCTGTTGAGTCTCTCAATTCATGAACACAGTGTTTTTTAAAAATTGGGTAGTTTTCTTACAGTTGAGTTATGAGAGTTCTTTTTATATTCTAGATACAAGCCTTTTGTTGGATATGTGATTTGCAATCTCTCAGTCTGTAGCTTGTCTTTTCTTTCTCAAAATAGTGCCTTAAATAGAGCAAAAGTTTTTCATTTTGCTCAAATAGAATTCACCATTGTTTTATGGGCTGTGCTTTTGGTATCACATCTAAGAACTCTTTATTTAACTCAAAGTCACAAAGATTTTTCTGCCTGTTTTTTTCTTTAAAATGTCATAATTCTACTTTTTACATGTAAAATTATGACCTATTTTGAGTTAATTTTCATATAAAGTATGAGGTTAAGATCAAGGTTTTTTGTTCATTGGTCTATGATTATCCAGTTGTTTCAACATCATTTATTGAAAGGCTTCCTCTATTGAATCTCTTTCACAACTTTGTAAAAAATCACTTGGACATATTTGTGTGGGCTATTTCTGAGTTCTTTATTCTGTTCCATTGATCTGTGTCTATCATTTTGCTAATAACACACTGAATTGATTGCTATAGCCTAATAACAAATCTTAAAATCTGGTAGTGTGATTTCCCCAACATTATTACTGTCTTCCAAAATTGTTTTGGTTACTATAGTTCCTTTGCTTTCCATATACATTTTTAAATCAGCTTTTCTGTGTCTATAAAAATAATGCTGAGATTTGATTTATCAATTTGGGGAGAATTACATCTTTGCTATGCTAACTCTTTCAAACCATAAAACCGTAATCTCTCCATTTATTTAGGTCTCCTTTTATTTATTTTATCATTTATTTGTCTTGTATTTTTGTAGTTTTAAGCATACAGACTCTTTTCATATTTTTTAGATTCATACCTAAGTATTTAATTCTTTGGAGCTAATGTAATTTTTTAAATTTTTTCCATTGCTAGTATAAAGAAATACATTTGGTTCGTGTATGTTGACCTTGTATCCTTCAACCTCATTAAACTCACTAGCTTAAAAGTTCTGTCATGGATTCCTTGAGATTTTTTGCATAGACAGTCATATCATCAAATGTCAAATATGTCAAAAAGTCAAATATGCTTGCTTTTTATTTCTATTTTTTTATTTTGTTTTTTCAATGATCCAAGAGTCATTGTTTATGCACCACACCCAGTGCTCCATGCAATACATGCCCTTCTTAATACCCACTACCAGGCTCACCCAACTCCCCTCCTCCCTCCCCTCCACAACTCTCAGTTTGGTTGTCAGAGTTCACAGTCTCTCATGGTTCGTCTCCCCTTCCAATTTAGCTGAATTCACTTTTCCTTTCCTTCTCCTAGAGTCCTTCATTTTATTCCTTACGTTCCACAAGTAAGTAAAACCATATGATAATTGACTTTCTGCTTGACGTATTTCACTCAGCATAATCTCCTCCAGTCCCATCCATGTTGATACAAAAGTTGGGTATTCATCCTTTCTGATGGCTGCACAATATTCGATTGTATATATGGACCACATCTTCTTTATCCATTCATCTGTTGAAGGGCATCTCAGCTCTTTCCACAGTTTGGCGATTGTGGACATAGCTGCTCTCACATTGGGATACATATGGCCCTTCTTTTCACTATATCTATACCTTTGGTGTAAATACCCAGTAGTGTAATTGCAGGGTCATAGGGTAGCTCTATTTTTAATTTTTTGAGGAATCTCCACACTGTTTTCCAAAGTGGCTGCATCAACTTGCATTCCCACCAACAGTGTCAAAGGATTCCCCTTTCTCCACATCCTCTCCAACACTTGTTGTTTCCTGTCCTGTTGATTTTGGCCATTCTAACTGGTGTAAGGTGGTATCTCAATGTGGTTTTGATTTGAATTTCCACGATGGCTATTGATGATGAACATTTTTTCATGTGTCTGTTGGCCATTTGTATGTCTTCTTTGGAGAAGTGTCTGTTCATGTCTTCTGCCCATTTTTTGAAATGATTATCTGGTTTTTTGGGCATTGAGCTTGAGAAGTTCTTTATAGATCTTGGATATCAGTCCTTTGTCTGTAGGGTTATTTGTAAATATCTCCTCCCATTCTGTGGGTTGCCTCTTTGTTTTGTTGACTGTTTCCTTTGCTGTGCAGAAGCTTTTTTTCTTGATGAAGTCCCAAAAGTTCATTTTCGCTTTTGTTTCCTTTGCCTTTGGAGATATGCCTTGAAAGAGGTTGCAGTGGCCAATTTCTTTTTCTTACCTATTATACAGGCTAGAACATCCAATACAATGTTGAGTGGTGAGAGTGAATATCCTTGCCTTGTTCCCAAATTTAAAGAAAAAGCATTCAGTCTTTCACCATTAAATATGTTAGTTATGTATTTTATAGATACCCTTTATTGAGTTAAGAAATTTTTCTTCTATTCCTAGTTTGTTGAGAGTCTTTCTCATGAATTGATGTTGAATTTTGTCAAATCCTTTTCCTGCATCGATTGATATGATCATATGATTTGTTTTACCTTCTTCAGATTGTTAATATGGTGGATTACATTTACTGATTTTCCAACACTGCACCAATCTCACATTCCCACTAGAATCTCCACTTAGTCATGATGTTTTACTGTTTTTATATATTGAAATATTCAATTCCATAATATTTTATTGTGTCTTATTATATTTATGGTCATGAGGCATATTTGGCTTATACAGGTTTTTTAGTTCTGATTTTTTTCTAGTGCTATCTTTGTCTAGGTTTAGTATTTTCGTAATGCTGGTCTCTTATATTGGGAATGTCCTTTCTTATTCTTATTTCTGGAAGAGATGGTGTAGAATGGGAGCTAATTCTTCTTTAAATATTTGGTAGAATTTGTCAGGACAACCATCTGTGCTTAGAGATTCCTTTTATGGAAACTTGTAACTGCAAATTCAATTTCTTTGTTACTGAATTATTTATCCATTACATCCTGGGTGAGTTTTGATAGTGTGTTGTTTTCAAGGAATTATTCTATTTCATCTGTTTTCACATTTGTGTCAATAAAGTTGTTCTTAGTATTCCCTTGATATCTTTTTAACATCTATGGGATTTGTAGTGATATCCCCTCTTTCATTCCTGATGTTGGTAATTTATGGCTTATCTCTTTTTTCATTGTCGGTCTTGCTAAAGGCTTATCGATATTATTAATCTCCAAGAGTCAGCTTTTGTTTTTATTGATTTTCTCCATCATTTTCTCTTTTCAATTTCATTGATCTCTACTGTTTTCTTTATTATTTCCTTCTTTTTGCTGCTTTGGGTTTATTTTACTCCCATTTTTCCAGTTTTTCTTTTTTTAATAGAAGTCTAGGTTATTGATTTGAGAACGTCCTTCTTTTCTTAGACAAGCACCTAAAAATTTTTAAAATTTTTATAGAAAATTCTGTGTGGTAGAAAAATACTCAGATCTAGCATTAGGAGCATTAGGGCACATCAGATTTAATTTGAATGCAAGGCAATAATTATGAATCCATCACCCCATTTGAGAGAGGGGAACAAGTGATTCCAATATAAACTCTGTAGATGGTCCAGTGCAGAATTAATCACAGAGCAATAATGGGAAAGAGCTGTCAGGGAGCAAAGAACTGACAAAGCATTCTCTGCAACAGTGTAGGAACCTCCCCTGCAAGTTTCCTGTTTTTTCCTACTAAAAGGCACTCTGATAGTTTTATGTATTTTCTTCAGTCATACATTCTCCTACCTTTATGCCTCTTCTGCTTGGAAACACCAGTATGCATTGTGGAAGTGTCCATGGAATGTTGTTTATAATATACTCAATTTCACCCTATGTGATTCACTCGATAAATATTAATAAACATTTCTACTGTGTCTGAAGTTACAAAAGAATTACTTTAAGCCCTATATTTTAATGAACTTAGGAGAGAACACAGTATACACAAGTGAGACCTACATCAATCAGTAACAGCTATTATTTATTTAAAACACACTGTGTGCCAGACATTGAATATGCTGTATACTTTATGTGCACTTAATCTTTATCACCATCCAATGGTTTCATGGGAAGAATATAGGTTTGAGAAAGAGAAACCAAGTTTGAATCTCTGCTCTCTCTCTTAACATGGCTTGAGCCAGTTATTTAAACTCCCTGAAGTTCAGGGTTTTGTTTTGTTTTGTTTTTTAATTAAAAAATGGGGATAAAGATGTTGTGAGGATTAAATATGATAATATATGAAAAGGGCTTAGTTGGGTAGGGAAAGTAGGGGCTTTGAAGTCTAAAACGTTGGCTTCAAACCCATCATCAGCACATATTAGCTGTGAGAAGTTCAGCAAATTATTCACCCTGAGTTTGGATCTCATATATAAAGGAGGGAATGGGTAGATGATGGATAAAGACAGACAGGTCATCTCCCCCTTCACCACCACAAAACCTCTCCTGTAGGCGTCCCCTTCTCAATACCAGCAACTCCATCCATCTTCTCGGTTGCTCAGCTGAAACAACTCGGGATGATTTTTTACTCTCCCTGTAACTCTCAATCACTCCAAAAGCAAATCCTGTTAGCTCTACCTTCAAATCTATTTAAATTCTTCCACCTCTCCTACCTCTTCCTCCATGGTCATGGTCTGAGCCACCAGCCCTACTGTCATAATTTCCTAACTGCTTTCCTCTCTTCCTCCCTTACCCACCACTATTCTCATCACAGCAGACAGAATGACCCTTTTAAACACAAGTCAGATCAAGTTCTCTAACAGTTTCCCATCTCAATCAGAGTGAAAGTCAGTCTTGACAATGGTTTAAAAGGTCCCTCCAAAGCTTGCCCATCCCTGCCACCCACCCTAACCCCCTGAAACACCCCTATAATCTCTTCTCTTATGTGCTCCCTGCACCTGCTCCTCTCCAGGTCTACCAGCCTCCATGCCATTTTGGGGAGTCTTCAGGTTTTTTCCCCACCTGCATGACCTTATACTTTCCATTATTTCCACCTGGAAAGTTCTTCAGCCAAATAGCCTCAAACCTTCCTACTTCCTGTCTTTTAAGCCCTTAGCCAAATTTCATCTCCTTAGTAAAGCCTTCCCTATACACTCCATTTAAAATTCCAAAAGTCCCCAAGGGGCGCCTGGGTGGCTCAGTCAGTTAAGCATCTGACTTTTGATTTCAGCTCAAGTCATGATCTCAGGATAATGAGATCAAGGCCTGCGTTGGGCTCCATGCTGGGAGTGGAGCCTCCTTGGGATTCTTTCTCTCCCTCTCCCTCTGCTTCTCCCCTGCTCACTCTTTCTCTTAAAAAAAAAAAAAAATCCAAAAGCCCTCCAACTCTCCATGCAGTATTGTATCCTCTTACCCTATTTACTCCTTTGTAACATTTATCTCCATCTAGTACTGTATTGTACCTATTTACTTTTGGTGGTGTTGTCTATTCCTCCAACACACACACACACACACACACACACACACACACAAATTCCATGAAAGCAGGTATTTTGGGCTGTTTTGTTCGCTGTTGTATCCCCAATTTTAGAATGGTATCTAGCACATGGTATTCTCTCTCATCTTCTCACTTGCTCTTCCACCCTACCTTCTTTCCTCCCCTCCCTTCTCCTATCTCTCTCCCCTCCTCTTCCCTCCCTTCCCTTCCCTTTTACTCTCCTCTCTAAAATATCTATGTACTATAAATTTCATGACAGAATTTCTGGATTCATGGAACCCTAGAACAGTGGTATAAAGCCAATCTTAGTTTCCTTGGCTTGTTAGAAACAGCTCCCCCTCATTGGGGAAGAATGGAGGATTAATGGTTTATGGAATATGTATGTACCAGCTCCTATTATGTATCAGGGACTACTTTAAGATAAATAAGAAATACTCTGAGTCCTCAACTCACTAACTGTCTAGTGTGAAGAAGGATCAAGTAAACATGTAAGAAATAAGAGAAAGGTGCTCGTAAAAAAGGGTATTTTACTTGGTGAAGGGGGAGTTGTGAGAGATTTTAAAAACAGGTCTGATGTGGTCAAGACAAACCAGCAATAACAATCAATTAGAAGAGTAATGGCACAGCATGTTTGGTGCAGAAGTTTTGATCAATATAGGGGGTTGATCAAGATGATTCAAGTGTTCCTTTGACAATCAATGAGTCATCTGTAATCTCATGACTGCTGTTGCCTGTGTTCGTGGTTATGAAATGATCCTCACACTACAATTCCTAATATTAGAAGTCTCCCTTCCCAACTGGTACAAATTGTTAGGCCAGGGAGTGGGTGTTTAGAGTATGGCTTGTTTGTTCCCCAGTGGGCTGAGGTTACAGTGCACTCAGCATTTACTGAATAAGAAACACATACTAGAACCTTCCCTAATATGCTGAATGGGAGTAAACAAGAGGTGCTTGGGGGCACATTCAGGGGAACTCGAAGAGCTAGATGGAGGAATGGGGAAGGTGAATAGGAATAGCTGAAGTGTTCCTGTATTATTAAAACAAAATTGCCCTTCTGAGTAAACATTTAGCAAACTGGCAGATTCATAACTCCAGTGTGCAGAGGGTGAATGCACCAATAGTGATGATGAAAAGAAGCCTTGAGGACATACCTCCAATTTCCAAGCCTTATTTCATTAGTGGAAACTTCTGGAGTGCTGCATCATGCACTAGAAGTCTAACTCCATGCAAGGCTGAGGGTGGAAACTTAGACACAAAGAAGCATCTGCAGGAGAACCACATGTTCTTTAAAGATGCTCTTTGGGAATTTGGTGATAATGGTCTTGTATTTGGTGCTGTCACGTGTATTATCTCATCTAATACTCACAACATCCCTGAGAGGTTAAGTACTATCATTCTTTACTTGATAAAATAGGAAACTGAGATGCAGAGAGATGAAGTGACTTTCCCAAGAGGCAGAATTGAGACTTGAATTTTGGTCTTTTCACTCCCAATCCTATACTCATCTTCTTCTACTTGCTGTGATGAAATTCTGGAAAACTGTTTGGAAAGCTCTGGTCCAGAGCAGTGCTTCTCAGCTCCGGTTGCCTCCCAAAAGCACCTGGGCATATCTACGAACCTTGACGTCTGGTTGCCAGCACTAGAGATTCTGACTTAATCTAGCTAATGGGATTTTTGTTTATTTATTTATTTATTTTTTAAACAATCTCTACACCTGAGGTGGGGCTCCAATTTACAACCCTGAGATCAAGAGTCATGTGCTCAACTGACTGAGCCAGCCAGGTGCCCCCGAACAATGTTTTTTTGTGTTTTGTTTTGTTGTTTGTTTAAGGCCCCTGGTGATTCTAAAGTTTATTCTGAATTGGGAACAACTATGGGGAAATTATTTTAAATTACAGATTCCTTGAGTTCCAACCTAGGCTTATTGAATTAAAGTCCACAGATGAGTTGGGGTAATCGTGTGATTTTACAATCTTCCCAGGTTGTTCTAGTAAGTAGCCAGATCTGGAGACTCCTGGGGTGAATGATACCTGAAGATCCGGGTACTAGTCCTACCTCTGTCTTTGTTCATGTTTTTATAGTGAACTGATTTATCTTCACAGCATCTCTGTTCTTTCTTCATCTGAAAATGAGGATGTTGCTATTTGTTCCATCAATCTCTTTGGAATGTTCAAAGGAAAAGTGATGGATCTTTTAAAAGTTGTAACATGTCCTACACTTGCCAAGTATTGTTATTATTATTGCTCCCCACTTGCGTGCCTGGCTTTTATCTCTAAAACTGACTGCCTTCTAAACAGGCCACTTCCATAGGAGGAGGATTCTGGTCTTCCATTCCTACTCTCTCTTTTACCCTTTTTATTACTTGCAAGGAGGAAGCGTATGGCTGAGAAAAAGTGTCACTTCCGATTCTCTTTCCCATCAGAGGAAATAATACAGGAAGGAAGCATGACCCAGGGAGGGGAAACAGAAAGAGAAGGGATTGTATAGCCCCAAATGCAGACACTTGTCAAAGATACAAATGTAACTAAAAGACTGAAGCATTAGCCAATATGCTTTCCCAGCACTTCAGTTCAGAAATGAGACTGCCTGTTACCCAGAAAATCCCATCCAATCGGAGCGTACAGCTTCTCCATCTGGGCTATCCAGGGCTTTCTGCGTCTAGCTCTACAAGGGACACATTAAGAGTGACAGGGAGGGGAAGGAGATAAATAAAGGAAGAGAACACATTATACAGATGCTTTCCCACTTCCAATCCAACTTCTAGTTACCATAGCTCTCTACTCTGCAAATTTTCAGGAGGATGACATAAGGGGACTGATGAACTTCTTAGAGGTTTTAACCCTTTCAACCCTAAGGAAGACTCTGAAAATTACTAATGCCTGGGGTCCACACCCACGGACTGTGACTTAAATGTTTTTAGGTGGCGTTATATAGTAATCTCCAGGGAGATTGCAATAGGCAGTCAGTAAGACTCCATGGAGACTTCATTATGACAAAGTAAGAGGGGCCAATCTGTATCTGCTGATATTTACTCTCCCCTAGGAGTTCTTCTGTAGTCTTACTGCCAACCCACTGCCATCCTGACCTTAAGGGAGTATCCATCCTCACTTAAAGCTCTGGGCCAAGTGTCTCAAGTTATGGGAGTGATTGGGCCATGATTTTTTTAAAATTTTTTATTTAAATTCAATTTAGTTATCATATAGTGTATTATTAGTTTCAGGGGTAGAATCTAGTGATTCATTAGTTGCATATAACACCCAGTGCTCATTACTTCAAGTGCCCTCCTTAATGCCCATCACCCAATTGTGCCATCCTCCCACCCACTTCCCCTCTAGCAACCCTATTTGTTCCCTATAGTTAAGAGTCTCTTATGGTTTGTCTACCTCTTTGTTTTTATCTTATTTTATTTTTCCGTCCATTCCCCTAGGTTCATCTGTTTTGGTGTTTTGTTTTGTTTTGTTTTTAAAGATTTTATTTATTTATTTCACAGAGGGAGAGAGATCACAAGGAGGCAGAGAGGCAGGCAGAGAGAGAGAGGGGGAAGCAGGCTCCCCACTGAGCAAGGAGCCCAATGCGGGCCTCGATCCCAGGACCCTGAGATCATGACCTGAGCCGAAAGCAGAGGCTTTAACCCACTGAGCCACCCAGGCGCCCGGTTCATCTGTTTTGTTTCTTAAATTCCACATATGAGTAAAAGCATATGGTATTTGTCTTTCTCTGACTGACTTATTTTGCTTAGCATAATACTCTCAAGTTCCATCCACATCATTGCAAATGGTAAGATTTCATTCTTTTTGATGGCTGAGTAGTATTCCTCTGTGTGTGTGTGTGTGTGTGTGTGTGTGTGTGTGTGTGTGTGTGTACCACATCTTCTTTATCCATCCATCTGTTGATGGACATCTAGGGTCCTTCCACAGTTGGGCTATTGTGGACATTACTGCTATAAACATTGTGGGGCATGTGCCCCTTCATATCATTATGTTTGTATCCTCTGGATAAATATCTAGTAGTGCAGGGGTGCCTGGGCGACTCAGTCAATTTACTGTCTGCCTTGGGCTCAGGTCATGATTCCGGGGTCCTGGGACTGAACCCCACGTTGTCAGGGAGCCTGCTTCTCCATCTCCCCCCAACACCTGTTGTGCTTTCTCTCCCTAGCTCTCTCTCTCATATAAATAAATAAAATCTTTTTTAAAAATTACCTAGTAGTGCAATTGCTGTGTTATAAGGTAGTTTTATTTTTTAACTTTTTGAGGACCTTCCACCCCGTCTTCCAGAGTATCTAGACCAGTATGCATTCCCATGAACAGTGTAAGAGTGTTCCCCTTTCTCCTCATCCTCTCCAACATCTGCTTGCTTTTTTTTTTCTGAGTTGTTAATTTTAGCCATTCTGAACAGTGTGAGGTGGTATCTCTTTATGGGTTGGATTTATATGTCCCTGATGCCAAATGATGTTTCATGTGTTTGTTGTTGGCCATGATTTTTTAAAAGAATTGACTAAATTTTGAGGAAGAATCAAAATAAAATGACCAAGAAAACACAAGAGGTAAATAGGGTTGTAAGAAAAAATTTTTGACCATAGTCTCTATCAACTACAGTGCTTAATAGCGGCCTGATCCCACCAAAAATCCTCATGACCACGGCTACCCACTAGTCCATCATTGCCAAGAGGGTGTTTCCCAGAATGTAAATAGGTATTTTCTGCACATGAGCATGGGTGCACACACACGCACAAAATGGTAGGTTAGACAAATATATAGATGAGACCACTTTTTTTGAAGTTTTTCCTCAGAAAAGAAAGAATTGCTATATATTCCAGTTCTTACACAGTCTTTTATATTATTGGGCTCTCTTATAATTGTTTTATTTTTAACAACAATGTACTACTTAGGATAGACCCACTAACTGAATCAATGCTAATCTGAAGTGTCTAATCTGGGGCGCCTAGGTGGCTCAGTGGGTTAAAGCTTCTGCCTTCGGCTCAGGTCATGATCTCAGGGTCCTGGGATCAAGCCTCACATCGGGGGTCTCTGCTCAGCAGGGAGACTGCTTCCTCCTCTCTCTCTGTGCCTCTCTGCCTACTTGCGATCTCTCTCTCTCTCTCTCTCTCTCTGTCAAATAAATAAATAAAATCTTTAAAAAAATGAAGTGTCTAATTTGTAGAGGTTACCTGAAAAAATCATTGAATAGTAAATTCAACAAAAATTAGTAATTATTCCTGGGATTATGATATCATAATTTTAATTGTTTTAAGAAACAAATCTCTTAAAGATACTATAACATAACAATCACGAATATATACCTGCATGGTGAATATTTTTAAGAAGCAACATCCTGGTGTTATATAAATGGGTACTTAAAACTGGGAATAAAGATTACTATAGCAGCTGATACACATTTAAAAGGTGTTGTGCCTCAAACTAGTGAGAATATAAGTCCTGTAGAAAACTGTTAGATGACCATAAAGCAATCCTAGTAATGACAAAAACATTGATGCTTTTCTCATAAAGTGTGAATGGGGGAAAAAAATTAACGAAATTTGAGTTCAAGAAAGCTGTACTTCTAAATATATATATTTTCTATAATAATGTCATTTTGAATAGCTGTGTTCATCAAAATCTATAAATTAAATATTATAAGTATGCATTATACTACTTCATTTCCAAAGTTGACATATGTAAGCACCCCAAAAGCTTGTAAAAAAAACAACCATCCATTTTTTTCCCCATGGGGAAAATTAAGGAATCACCAATGATTAAGCATGAATAGGAAAGGGTTGATTCTCACAGTATTTTTAGAGCCTTAAATATCTCACAGACATTGTGACTTCCTAAAGTGGGAAACGAATATAACATGGTATACTTCCCATTCTCATTTGACCCTGGAGACTTTATCCACATGAGACAAGAATTCTACAGAATCCATTTCAGGAAACTCTGCTCTTGCCCAAAAGGATCCAACCCACCTCGAAACACTTTTAACAGCTTCTTTTCCTTTGATCTTCAAGCAGAATGCCTCCGTGTGTGGGTGCCATCTACCACCCACCACACTGAAGCTATCTCCTGGTAAGTTAGTGCATTTAGTTTAAGAGAAACTTTTCACTTTGTTCTTTTCTGGGTTCTGCCACTCATTGGGGTTCCAACTTTACTGAATGATCGACATGACAAATGCGATCGCTGTTCAGGTGTGATCCTAATCCCTAAAACAGAGAATACTCTGGTCATTTTCAAATTCAACAGTATGATATTACCTTACCATGCAACATCCAAACCATCCACCCCAAATCATACACCAAGTAATGGGAAGTCAAGTAGCACTTCCCATTTGCTAGATGATGTGTGAATATACAGTAACAGGTAATAACATAGATTGTAACTACAATGAAGTGAGCGTACCTTGACCTGTGATTCTGATGACAAAATGAATATAATGATTATTGGTGATATTAATGACCATGTATGGAGTATATACTATGTGGTAAGCTCTGTACTCTACTCTTAACATTCAATTCTCACCACAATGATGGCCACAAGATTGGTACTGTTATCTCCATTTTACAACTAACAAAAGTAGGGGTCAAAGTCAAAATAACTTTCCCTGTATCACAGAAGTAGTAAGTGATCCAGTCCAATTTCCATATTCCAGAGTTACACCTTGAACTCCAGGTGAATGGCTTATATACAGTAGTTCCAGCTGGTAGCAGATCAAAGGAAATCAAATGGATTTGTAAAAGGCCTATCTAATATGAACCTAGAACTTCAAAAAGTCCAACAACTGACTAGAAATGGTTTCTATAAACATTTTTTATCTTTATATCCCTTTTAAAACTAATTGTTCTATTATATTTGATAACTTTTCTATGAAAAAAATCCTGAAAATTGTTTCCCCAAAGAGGAGCTATTGATATGATAGGAAAAGAACAATCTGACCTAGGTTTGAATCTCAGCCTCCCCATGATTTTGGGTCAGGTGTTTAAGCCCTTCTTGTCTAAAAAAATGTGGATAAATATATCTTTCTCGTAGAGCTATCATGAGATATAAATCAGATAATGTCATTTGTAAGGACAGGCACAGAGTATTTGTCCAGCATATTATAGTTCTCTTGCCCCTGTAACAAACAACAAATGAAAAGTGTCCATCTGTTCTTCCATCCTTCAGCTTTTTGGTGTGGGTACCGTCGGCAAGTTTCCAGGTGGGGGTGATCACATGGTGTTCAAAGTGGTATTTTATTTTCAAGTGGCTCAGATTTGGCTGAAAAAGTTAACACTAACTACAAGGGAGTTCTAAATCCTGTCTGGGCCTTACTTTGGGCAACAATGATACAACCTCTGCACCTGTGAAAAGGCAGATACAGTCACTGATGGAGCTTCAGTGATGAAAGCTGGGAGACCATGGGAGAGTCTGTATTTACTCTGCACACTTTGGTCAGTGTGCAAGCTGATAGCTCCGCACCCCCTCAGGAAATCTTTCTACCCAGAGAACCCTTGAATTCAAAGAACAATTACGGGTACTATTTGCATACTCTATTAAAACCATATAATGCGGGCGCCTGGGTGGCTCAGTGGGTTAAAGCCGCTGCCTTCGGCTCAGGTCATGATCCCAGGGTCCTGGGATCGAGGCCCACATCGGGCTCTCTGCTTGGCAGGGAGCCTGCTTCCTCCTCTCTCTCTGCCTGCCTCTCTGCCTACTTGTGATCTGATCTCTCTCTCTCTCTCTCTGTCAAATAAATAAATAAAAATCTTTAAATAAATAAATAAATAAATAAAACCGTATAATGCAGTTTGGGGTTTTTAAGTCATAATGAAAGCTGTTAAATCTTCATACAATGACATATGTAGGAACACTAATATTTTCTTTTCTTTTCGTATTTTGATTACAAATTATTAATAAAGCATTTGTAGTAGCAGTTTTTAAGATATATATATATATATATATATATAACTCTTTCCTACTTTGCAGATGGAAGGGATCCTTTTAAAAAAATCAAATACAGTGGAGTTTGTCAATGTGGGAGACATGACTATAATTTTTGAACGATTAAATGTTTCAAAATGTAAATGCCATAAACTGGAACCGATAGTACAGGTATGTTTACATCCTGATGATGCAATTCACTAGCTTCAGTGCCTTCTCAATAAAATGAGGATAATTTATATAATTTGTGAAGTTGATACAAAGATTAAAATGCCCTGTGTAAAAAGCCTACCAAGAGACCCAGAATGGCACAGACAACAAATAATAGTTCTTTTTGCTTTTTCCTCCTTGAAGATGGGCTTCACTAGCAGATTCTGATTCCACAGAAGTGGTTTACATATTCTTTGGGGACAGAGAAAGCAGCTTTTAGCAGGCAGCTTTAAACCCTCAGAAACCTCGAGTGAACACTAACCAAAAATAAAATAAATTAAAAGTCAGTGTGAAAATTATAAACATAGACATATTCAGTTATTTTTTGTAAAGCTTGTAGAAAACATTTAAAATATGTAAATGAAAAAGAGGGAGGTGAGGAGCTGTCACAACTCAGACAACAATTCTGTGGCTTTGAAGAGTTTATGCTCATCTTTATGCCTCGGTTTATCCACCTTCCTCACAGAGATAAAACAGAGAAAACAAAGAATACACTAAAAGGCTTAAAGCTCTTGGGCGCCTGGGTGGCTCAGTGGGTTAAAGCCTCTGCCTTCAGCTCAGGTCATGATCTCAGGGTCCTGGGATCAAGGCCCATATCGGGCTCTCTGCTCAGCAGGGAGCCTGCTTCCTCCTCTCTCTCTCTGCCACCTCTCTGCCTCCTTGTGATCTCTCTCACTCTGTGTCAAATAAATAAATAAGCTCTTTAAAAAAAAAAAAGGCTTAAAGCTCTTCCCCTCAAAACTCATTTTTATGACATAAAAACAGCTATTTGTAAGGCAATGCTTAGAATACCTATTGCTATTTAGTTAGAATGAATTATACCCTCTCGTCCTCCATTTATTGAAATGAGGAAATCAAATTTTGCATGGTGGCCATTTGGATGGAAATGTCTGATCACCAAAAGACTTAGAGTGTTGCCTTTTATTTTAGCCAAATTCAACCTATATCTCAATGAAAAGAATATAAATAATATATGCAATCATTGAATGAACTACCCAAAAGAAATTTTCCCTATATTGATTCATTTCCTGTCATTTTCTTGGAGCTTGGAACTGGGTCTTCAACTCACCGTGACCAACAGTCTTCCTACATTTGAAATACAAAGTAGGCTATTCCATGTAGCTAGCTAACAAAAAGCAATAAGGAAATGATAATATCCATAGCCTACTTTTGTAGAATAAAGGCACTTTCATAGCCATGATCTCATTTGATCATCAGTGATTCTGTGGCATGTGGCAAGCCAGGTCTTTCTTACTATCCCCATTTCTATTATAAGGAAAGGACATCAGCTCTCTATGGGGATGGGACAGTATATAATAAATGGTGGGACGTGGCTAATATATGACAGTAATGACATCCACCTGCATTCCATCCTCCATAGGTTCCTGGGCTCAACCCTGGGATGTTTTGCAGTTAGTTACTAGAATGCAAGTGATGTGATTCATTCTGGCACCACTGAAACTTTAAGTTCAACTCAGGTGCAAGGACAAGGGAGAATGTGCCACCAACTTGGTTTATTCGGGTAAATATAGAAGCAGATCACTCAAAGCTTAAAACAAAACAAAACAAAACAAAACAAAACAAACCACTAAAATGGGTTGTCTTCCTTTCCCCACCCTTAGGGAGTATTGGCTAGAAGAATTTACCTATTGTGTTGGTAACATGAAAGGGGAAAAACAGGAGGGCAAACCAAAGTCAAAATCAACAACCTTTGTGAAGGTTTGTGAAACCTTTGCCAAAAGGGGATGAGGGAGGAACCAAGTTTCCACCCTCTTAAAGCAGAAATGACAATCGTTGATAGAAAAAGGAAAATTTTTTCCTCTCCTTCCTCTCCAGGAAAAGCATCATTAAATAACACAACTGTGCCACTCCAAACCCCTATGTCCTAATTAGAAAGGAAAAATGACATGCTTTAAAAAAATTATACATTTCAGGTCAAAAATAACAACAAAGTAGAGTGTCTCCAGCCTTGGGTGTAATGGATTACACACGGTAATTAACAACAAATTTGTAACCAGCCCTGTTGGCTCTGTTCAGATGCCAAGAATGGGAGTCCAGTGGACGGAGTTATGGGTGTATATCACTAATCTAAAGGCACTAAAACTTCTGGGTGATGAGCGATGGATTTCAAATGGTTGCAGTGACTTGAAGGAAAAGAACAAGGCTTTTGAGACTGAAAACCAGCCAGACACCTGGGGTGTTTTCTTGGTGCCAAATGTTATCCCTCTGGTCCACAGACCTCTTTGGGACAGAATCAAACTCAAGCCCAGCATGTGCAGCACAGCCAAGACCCAGCCCAACACTTAACTCTCTGCCAGGCTGAGATGAGCCCTGAGGACATCTGTCCCAGCCAGGAAAGGAGCAGTGCCAGAAAGTCTGAATTCAGCCTGCCATCCTTGTGTTTGCTGGGACTTGTAGCATCAGTATCGACAGAGAGCATTTTGATGCTGGATGACAAATTCCTGTAGACTTGGCTTTGTACAAGGCCAAACAGAAAGATCTCCTTAATGAAGGATTTGAATGATGGATTATGGTCCATCCATTTCAGCTATTCCCACACAGAGGAATCACATCACCATCAATGGAAGCAGGCCAGCCCTAAGCCAAATTAAAAAGTAGGACAAATCTGTCCTTGATGTGCTCAAAGTTGGGTGTCCCTGCCCGCCTCCCTTCTTTCAATGTGCTCTACCTTCCCTGCCTTCTCCCTACTTTCCACCCCAGCATGGCCCAAACCATCCTTACTGCCCCTGGCTATCAAAGGATCCCTCTCAGTAAACCAGTTGTCTGAAGCAAGGCCTTACTCCACCCCCAACACACATTGTTTGAGTCTTAATTATGGGACAAAATACAATATATAAGAAAGACAAATATATAAAAAATGTTCCTGAAAATATTCCTTAAAAATGTTCCTGAGCCTTGATGTGAAGAGGCGTGTAATTCGCTCAACATGTACTGCATCTCCTACTGTGAGCAGGACATAGTGGCACATAGCTGGGCCTGCCAGAGGATATGGAGATGAGGTGGATGCATTTTCCTCCTCCAGAAATCCCTTGAACTCAAGAAAAGACATAAGAAAAAAGAGGTGTAGAGTCATATAATGGAAAGAACCAGAATGTCTGGCCCAGTCACTGTAAAAGCTTCTAACTGCTCTCCCTGCTTCTGCTTCTGTCCCGTGGAATAAAAAAAAAAAAAAGACAATAATGATATAATTAACATAATATAATACAGTATAGTATAGTATAGTATAATATAAGAAATATAAATCTATTCACCACTCAGGAGCCACCACTCAGACATGCCTGCCTCAGTGCTTTTAGCTTTGTAGTACCCTCTGACCGAAATCCTCCTCTAGATTTTGCTTGGCTGGCTTCATTTCATCATTCAAGACTTACTTTAAATGCCCCTTTCAGAAATGCTTTTACTGACAAGTCTGTCTCAGGAGTACTTCCCCAGTCCCTCCACAGCTTTTTTCTTTTTGCCATGACACACATCACTAGCTGAAACTTTCCTTCTTCCTTCCTTCCTTCCTTTCTTTCTTTCTTCCTTCCTTCCTTCCTTCCTTTCTTTCTTTCTTTCTTTCTTTCTTTCTTTCTTTCTTTCTTTCTTTCTTTCTTTCTCTTTCTTTCTTTCTTTCTTTCTTTCTTTCTTTCTTTCTTTCTTTCTTTCTTTCTTTCTTTCTTTCTTTTGTCCAAAAAAAATTCAAACTAAAGAAATCCCAAATCAATTTACTGATCTGCCATCTTGAAACCTGTTCTGTTGACCAACTTCCTTGTCTCTCATAAAAGGCAGTTCTTCTGCTGGCCCAGATCAAAACCCAAAATCACCCTGGACTCCTTCTTTTCTTGACAATCCATCTGGAAGTCCCTTTCTATCTTCAAAATATAACCACTTCTTATATTTCTTATAATGTAACTCCCCCCACCCTCTCCCTCTCTTTCACCTGCAGTGCATCTCCTACCTGGGCTCTCTGCTTCTCTCTCTCTCCCACTTCATCTACTTTCAACACAGTAGTCAGAGTAACCTTTTTAAAAATAAGTCAAGTCAAGATATTTCCCACCTCAGAATTGCACAGTGAATCCTTCTCTCTCTCAGTAAAAGCTAGTGTCCACCATCTAGAACCATGCTGTAGAATACAGTAGTCACTAACCACATGTGGCTACTGAGCACTTAAAACATGGCTAATCCAAATTGAGATGCGCTCTAAGAGTAAAATCCACACTAGATTTCAATGACTTGGTATGAAAAGAGAATGGAAAAAAATCAATAATTTTATATTGATTATACATTGAAATGTTAAAAATTTTGGATATGTTGAGAAAAATGTATTATTAAAAATCTGTTTCTTTTTACTTTTTATAATGTGGCTACTAGAAAATTCAAAATTACATCTATGACTCATATTTGTAGTTCACATTATATTCCTCTTGGACAGTGTTGTTATTGAGTGTCTATCATTTTAACACTGGATGAGATCATCTAGGAAGCAGGGTAGACAGAGGACAGAAGAGGTCTATAGATAGAATTCTGGGGGCCCTGCCTAATTGAAGGTCAGGCAAATAAAGAGGAACCATTAAAGAAGACAGGAACACCTGGGTGGCTCAGTCAATTGAGCGTCTGACTCTTGATTTCAGCTCAGATCATGATCTCAGGGTCATGGGGTTGAGCCCCTCATCAGGCTTGGTGCTCAGTGCAGAGTCCACTTGAGATTCTCTCTTTATGATTCATAAAGATTTTATTTATTTGTTTGTTTATTTATTTATTTATTTATTTGAGAGAGAGCTAGCGAAAAAGAGAGCATGAGCAGGGGGGAGGGGCAGAGGGAGAAGAAGCAGCAGACTCCTTACTGAGCTGGGAGGCAGACTGCAAGGCTTGATCCCAGGACCCTGAGATCATAACCTGAGCCAAAGGCAGTTGCTTAACTGACTGAGCCCCCCAGGTGTCCCTAAATAAAATCATTTAAAAAATAAAGAAGGAAGACAAAAAGTCTATACTGAGTTCAGAGAAGACTTGAGAGGTGATACACCAGAAGCTAAATGCAGGTGTTTCAATGAGAGAATAATCAATTGTTTCAAGTGGGATGAAATCTGAGAACTGACAATTAGCTTTGACAAAAGGGAAATAATTGGAGACATTGACAAGGGCTGTTTTGGTGGAATAGTGTAGATAAAAGTCTAATTATAGTGGCTCATGGGAGAGCATGGGAAGAAGACATGGAGACTATAACTATGAACAAGTCTTTAAGGGAGTTTTCCTATAGAAATGGTAAGAAAGATGGAAAGGTAGTTGGAAGGAAGCTTGATATCAAGGGGACTATTTTACTATGAGAAGTATAGCATATTTATATGTTGATGGAAATAAACTGATAATGAAGAGAGAGCCTCTCTAAAACTGTTAGAGTAAAACTGCTTAAGTAATCTCCTTGAGTAGGCCTGAGGTCCTGGGACCTAGTGCACAAGAGGAGGCGAGTCTTAGATAGCAACATGAACAGTTGCTTATGCAAGATGGAACATGGTTATAGATACCAGTAGGTTGGAGAAAGTGATGGAAGCAATATGTAGAGGGTCTCTTCTGGTTGCTTCCATTTTCTCTGTGAAAAGGAGTTAAGGTCATCAGCTCAGAATGATGAAGGAAGAAAAGGGTTGAAGTTGGAGGAGACATAAGGTATGAAATACGAGTTAATAGATTAGAGAAAGAGTTAGAATTGCTGGGTCCACTTGAGTTTAGTGGTTCATGAATTTCAAGTAAGGCCATGTAGTAAAGTTGGGTATTTTCCTTCAACCACGTTCAGCAATCAGAAAACAGGCACAGAGGAGGAAGAGAGTTGCCAATTACCAGGACTGGAGTTTTGCCAGAGAAAGACCAAGAAGTGAGAGAAGTTCCAGGGAGTTAAGGGTGTGTAAAGTGAGTGACTATTAGGATAGACTATAAAATCTAGGATGGATGAAGAGGTAAGTAAGGACATGTGGGGTATGAGAGACATTGAAAAGATGATAAGACAAATGCATTATCTGGTCAAAGAATTTTCAAGTCAGAACACCAGAGATATTATACTAAAAAGATAGGAGGTGTGGACCTAGAATGGAATGCTTAAGATTATGGAAGGGTAGGGGCACCTGGGTAGCTCAGTCATTAAGCATCTGCCTTTGGCTCAGGTCATGATCCGAGGGTTCTGGTTTTGAGCCCTGCATTGGCCTCCCTGCTTGGTGGGAAGCCTGCTTCTCCCTTTCCCACTTCCCCTGGTTGTTTTCCCTCTCTCGCTATCCCTCTGTCAAATAAATTTTTAAAAATCTTAAAAAAAAAGATTATGGAAGGGTAACTGTTACTGACAAGGAGACAAGGACAAGGTCTGGAGTAGGGGATGAGTGGCCCATTTGTGGGGATGCGTAGCTGAGGTTGAGAAAGACTGAGATCATTAGAGAAGAAGTCAAGGAAATCAGAAGCCAGAATATTGAAATGATAATCAATGTGAAGATTGAAATCACCAAGAATTATGACAGACACATTGTTGGAAAGAGTGAGGCTGAGCTCAGAGCTTAAATTTTCAAGAATTGTGGGGGAGTGACCCAATGTCAGCAGATGACTACAATAATGAGTGGTTGTTTATAATAAGGTCATAATCTTCACACCAAAGTGCTTTAAAAGAGAAGAGAATCTGATCTGGTAAGCACAATGGAAAGCAAAAAGACATCCCCATCCTCCCAGGTCCAGAATTCCATTCCAAATTCACATTCCAAATATAGGTTTTTGATGTCACAAAAGTTATACTTTGTTCCCAAAGAAGCTGGTATAACTAGAGGCTTCATGCTTTAGCTCAAAGGAAATACTTACTAATTGCTGAGACCAGAGGCATTGCATACCACCAGTGTGGGAAAGATATTTTGGAAAAGGGTCTTTAAACCATCCCTGGGCATTGTCCCATATATGCAGCTGTTCCTGTATAGAACCTTCTTCACATCAACAGCAACAATAAAAATGCATAAAAATCAGATAAATGTTTACTAATGATTAAAAATATAAAATTTTACCTGATACTCTGAATGAGGGATGGTCAGGTCAAGCTAATTGAAAACTAGCAGGATGACTCAGTGGCTAAAATCTGTAGAAGTGCTCTTAATGACTTTTACAATTGTTTCCTTAATAATGGAATCTTAATAAGCAGGTCGATGTTAAATTAATAACATGCAGGCATTCTAAAAAGCATATTGAAACATGATTTTAGTCCATTCGCTCAAGGTTTAAAGCCATACTCTGTTTTTTTTTTATTCCTGGTAGAATATCATCTATTGGAAATAATTTTTTAAGCTAGAAAATGAAGTTTAAAACATAATATTGATAAGAAGGAAAAGTGTAGTTTTTACAATACCCATGCAAAGGCAATGTAGGCCCAGAGCTACAACATTTCTGCTATTCACCGACTTCATTCCACTTCATTCAATGAATGATCACTGAGCATAGGAAATACACCAAACACTTTGCTACCTGCTGGACAGTGAGAGAAGAATAATATACCATTCTCACTCCTCCAGTGAACCTAAGGGTAAGAAGGTTCACCTAAGGGTTCACTATCTGATTAGTGAAAATAAACACTTTCGTAGTAAACACAACATGATATTGATATTTGTGTGAAGTGCAGCACAGAGAATGGAACATTTGAAGTGGATTTGAAGAGGAAGCAGAAATTTGCTCAACAGAGAAGAAAAGCCTACCGAGCAGAAAGAAGAGCAGGTAAGTACAGGATATTTGGGGAGCATGAGCAGTTCTGTCGGGCAGAGCTATAGGAACTTGTAAGGAAGGAGTGGGAGGTGAAATGGCTTATTACAAAAGCAACGAAATTCTTCACCCCAGTTCTAGCCAGCAATGCCCCTTTCTTACCACCCTTCTTCCCTAACATCCATTCAATCCAAATATAGTCCTCTTCCACAAGAAATCCAAATATGAGCATGTTGTGGTGTTTTAAAACCTTACTGGAAATTTAGAGGACGCAGGAAAGACTTCATAGTATAAAATTAAATGATGTCCCCTTGTTTCTCACCCCCTTGTACCTCCTCACCTCCTCGATACCCATCCCACAGCAGTCCACACCATCACAAACACGTAGTCCAATTATGTTGAATTTCTCCTTTTTTCTCTGAAGTTTTGGTGCTTTCCAATCAGAGCTTAACAACAGACAACACCTAAATAAAGATGACCCTTACCTTCAAAGGAATTTTCTTAGTATCTGCTATAATAATCAAAGCTCCTTCTTTAAATTATTTTTCTCATTTTTAAAGATTTATTTATTTGAGAGAGAGAGAGAGCAGGCGTGAGGGGGCAGGGGCAGAGGGAGAAGGAGAAATTCAAGCAGACTCCCATGCTGAGCTCGATCCCACAACCCTGAGATCACGACCTGAGCCGAAACCAAGACTCGGATGTTTAACCAACTGAGCCACACAGGTGCCCCATCCCTCAGATTATATTTCTAAAATATAGTTCTAATTCTAGCTCTTCAATTTTTAAAATCCTTCAGTGGCTCACTCTAGCCCAAAGAATAAATCCAAGCATCTGGGAGCCTCCACAATCTGCCTCAACCTAAATGTTAAGCTCCCTTTTCTTCCACATTTTCCCCATCCCCAGGTGTACACCCTATACCCCGCTGAAGCCCTCCTCACTTCCTAAGCAGGGCATTCATTTTCTTCCTGCATGGCTTTGCTCACATAGCCCTCTCTCTAGCATTTCCATCTCCCACTTACCCGCTCGTTAAAATTCTAAAAATGTAAAAATGTTTCCTTCTTGCTAAAGTCAGGTTTATCAACCTTGGTGCTCTTGGCATTTTGTGCTGGATAAGTCTTTGTGGGAGGGGGTGGGGCGCTGTCCTGGGCAAGGTGAGATTTTTATTTTTAGCAGCATCACTAGCTTCTATGCTCTAGATGCCAGTAGCAACCCTCACCCCCCCAAACCACCATCTGACAATTAAAAATGTTTCCAGACATTGTCAAATGTTCTCTGGGCTCCAAAATCACCCATGATGGAGAACCACTGCTCTTTGAAGCTTTCTCTGGTTACTGCCAATGAGAAATCATCGCACTCCACTCTATTCCACAGTGCTTTGCCCTCTGTTAAAACCCTTGCAACTGAAGCAGCAACAAGAGCAGCAACAATAACAATAATTAGCACCATCTCTGTTTTGCGTCTGTGACAGCTTATATGTCTGTTCTCTTCTGTGGGTCCGTGAGCTCTTTGAGAGCAGAGTATCTTCTCAGTATCTCTAGGACCCAGAACAGTGCCTTACTACAGTGGGTAATCAGGTCAAATTTGCTGAGTCTAAGCGGTAAGACTACTGTCAGGGTCTGTCCTCTGACTAGCCATTTGATGACCACATCACCTTCAGGATTGTGAAGGTAACAATTCTAATGTTGTTTTGCAAGCTTCTGACCATACCTGGCAAGTTATAAGACACATTAAGAACAAAAGATCCTGGAAAGGTTTTTTGTTGTTGTTTTTTTAAAAAAGTATTTACATTTTGGAATGGTTTATAGTTGAGTAAATATTGATTTTCATATTCAGTTTAGGTTAACAAAGTAATGTAGTTCATGTCAATAAATATTTAAGTTTGAGTCAGTTTGAGCACCGCGTGATTTTCTCTTTTTGAGTTTAAAATGTAAATATAAAGTGGTGGTCCAAACAATAAAACATAGCACTTTAATAGATGCTGGTGGATAGCATTGTGGATTGATTCATTTACATAGGTTTCATTCACCCAAATCACTTGAAAGTTCCTTAAAGGGTAGGAACACACCTGGCATTTCTCCTCCCTCCTTAGCACTTGCTGGTAAATATTTTTGAGTTAACTGGCTGAAACTTTCCAGTGGGGGAAAATAAATTTATTGACCTAGAATGTTCTAAGAACTAAGTTTTCAAGTAGTTCTTAGAAGCTGTGGCAAAGTATAGCATAGATTTCTAGAGGATTACCTCCACATTTATATCCCTCTTCCTCCCCAGGGACAGGGTTGAGATTTGTGTAGCTGACCCCTTTGTCAATCGAAATAAAAGACTTAATTTCCCATTTCCATCATAGCAAGCTGGAGCCATCTAACTGAGTTCTGACCAATGAGATAGAGGTCAAAATATTATGTGAGATGTCTCAGTAAGCTGCTTAAAAGATGCTGACTTGGGGCATCTGGGTAGCTCAGACAGTTAAGTGTCCGACTTTGACTCAGGTCATGATATCAGTCTTGAGATTGAGCCCCACTTAAAGCTCCCTGCTCAGTGGGAATCTGCTTGGCCGTCTGCCCCTCCCCCACACTCGTGCTTACTCTCTCTTAAAAAAAAATCATTAAAAAAAAAAAGATGCTTACTCGACTACTGGAACTCCTACAGCCATCTTAAATCATGAGTAAACTTAATGATCAAAGCCATGTCCTAGGATGGTGGTACAAAATGACAGAAGCCAGGATCCCTAATGAAACTGACGAGCTATCATACTTGCCCCAAATTACCTATTTCTGAATTTCATTTTCTTACTTTAAATGCACTATTACTTTGGACTTTCATGTTTCTATGAAGCCACACCTAATATTAATTGATACATAAATATTTCATTGTAATTCAACTCATTCAATTCATTGAATGACTAATACGTGCTAGGTCAGTAGTTCTCAATAAGGAGAGCACATCACAAAAACCTTCATAATTTTCAGAAAATGAAAATGTTCATTTCATATTCAAGACTTTCTGAATTAAAATTTACATGGTGGGCCTCTGATATGAAGAAAATTAAATATATATACACACACACTCTTGTATACATCAACAAATTATATAAATTAGATGTACGAATATATAGTCATACATAATATATACATAGTTATATAACATGCATAGTTACATTTAATATATATTATAAATAATACATATGTAACATATTTTTTATTACTATAAGGTTGCCAGTAATTCCTGATTTTAATAATTTGAATTTTCATTATTTCCTGGTCAGTTTAGCTAAAGATTTGTCAACTTTGTTGATCTTTTCAAGAAACCTAGTTTTAGTTTCATTGATTTTCTTGTTTCTATTTCTATTCTATACTGGTTTTTGTTCTTTTATTTCTTGCTCAAAACTTTATTTTTTCCATCTTTCTACTTGTTTGGGGTTTATTTTACTCTTCTTTTTTGAGTGTCTTATATTTAGGTTATTGATTTGAGGTCTTTCTCCTTTTTTAACATAGGCATTTATAGCTATAAATTTCCCTCTAAACACTGCTTTAGCTGCATCATGAATGTATTTTTAAAGCCCTGTAGGGAAGAGAATTCTAGTGTATAGTTGGTGAGAATTGCTATACTTCTTTGCCATTATAAGATTTTTGGGTTTTATGTGTGTGTATGTGTGTGTGTTTCCATTTTCCAATGTGGTTGCTAAACTGTTGAGTAGACACAAAGCTTTTCTTATAAAGCAAAATGCCTTGGCTCAGGTTTGGTTGGATTTGCAGAAGGATTCTTGCTTATGGCTCAAAGATTTCTTTCACAGCCTAATGTAAAAAGCAAGGGCATGTTTGTTTTACTTGATTTTCTCTGTAGAGTGAAGATTTCCTAGGCTATATGGGCCCTCTTTAAAGGGCCCTTTCAGTTGGAAGTTTCCTTCTCTGCCTGTATTTCTACTAAGCATATTTTTGGCAGCCCTGACACAATGTTTATGTCCTGTAAGTAGAGGTCAGCTAGTAGTGAAAACTTCCTGTCCTACCATAACTCCTTTCCCTTGGCCTGAGTACTTTGTTATTTGCCATGCTTTGTCCACAATTTGGCAGCACCACTACCCACTCTACGTGACAAATGACATCATTGCTATAATGAGAATTCCAAGCAGCACCACTGGATCAAAGCCCATCTGTGTGCCTGCTCCCACACTTGACAAAACAAATTCCAAATTCATTCAGCATGCCGGTGCCATTTAGTCACTGTGACATATCCCAAATTTTGGACTCTGTGCAAAAACCAATCTGTGCCCACAAAATTAATCATGGAACACATTTTATGACGTTTGACAACAACTTAAAAGGTTCTCATCTCTGGCAGGTGGCTCTGCCAATCTGCAAGTATGTGCATGACAAATTCTGAACAATATATTATGTGGCTGAAAATATATCATGCAGGATGCACACCCTGGAGAGATCCAGAATGAGTCCAAACAATCCTGAGGTCTGTCTCAGGAATACATAAACCAGACTGCTGTCTTGTGAAGGAAGGATGATGGCCCCAGGTACACACAGAAAGCCAAAGAAAAGGCAACAGCTCGTGAGCCAGTAAATGCTGAGAACATTGGCACAATCGCCTGTGTTGGCAGGACCAAGAGTTTGAGATGGCTAATTTAAGCGACAAGATCCTGGCAAACAGATTTATTTAGGGCAAGGGTGCGTCAGAAAGATGCCAGAAAAATACATCAATCTGTGCCTTTACATGTACTATAGAGTGATGATGAGACAGTTGACATTAAAAAAGTAAACCCTTACACTTTAATATAATCTGCAGCTCATCCTAAAAACAAGTAGGGTTTTACTTTCGATCCCTGGTACTCCAAGATGGGGTTTTATGCTCTCATCCGAAATCTTTAATCAAGAAAATCTTTCTTCAACAGGTGTTCTTGAAGAGATTTCCCCATATGGTTGTGTTGAATTGACGAGACTAGTGTTTTTATATATTGTTTAGTTTATTTAAACATGTAGGCTATTTCACATTTGACAATATCATTCACTTCAAACAGAGGAAGTCATTGATCTAAAATTTTACTTTATTAAGGAGTATATTACAGGAACTCTATTAGAAAAAGAAAGAAAATGGGGACTTTAGTAGTACTGATAGAACCCTTCACTTAAGAGCAATATTTTACTCTGTACTAAGACAGAACTGTTTTTACATATCTATCCTGTACAGTAGTACTTATTTTTGTATACTTCAACCGGCAATAAAGCAATAAAATGTGAAAAAAAAGAGTAAAACGTTCCACTTGGTGTCTAGCTTCCTCATGTTACTTTCCATGTTCCATTTTCTGTCTCTACACAGCCTCCTACCCCCAATTTTCCCCACCTACTCCCTTCTTCTCTGACTTGATGCTGTCTTTGTACATTGTATTTGCAATGTCTTGGATTAGGAAAGCTTTCATAACCTGGCAGACTACTTAGGACTTTAATTCTTCATATGAAGAAAAAATTTGCATAATTTAGCTTTCACTGAGATTTGCCTCCACTCAGAGTTCCTATTCTAAGTCTGAGTCTCCCTTTCCATCTCTGAGGCAGAAAATAATACGAGGCAGCAGCGGGTAAAGAGGAGTTCTTCCACAGGAAGAGCAACTTCTTGATTAGGAAGTGAGTCCTAATAACCTGATGAGTCAATAACCTGGAAGAGGCATAAATTTCAAAACAGTTCTGCCTCATTTGTGCTCACAATTGCCTCCTTTGGGACACAAAGCAACAATTAGTCCTCTCTTCTGGAAAGTGAAGGAGATGGACTCTAGTATCTCTCAACTCCAGCAGTCAGGGAATTGTGAATTACAGAGTGGGATTTTAGGGGATCTCTCCTTATACAAAAACAGATTCTTTTATTTTGTGCATTGAATACAAGTGGATTGTTAATTGACTCATATTTTCCCTGCTCAGTAGCTACTAAAAGTTTTTCTTCCTTTCTTATGCTTAAATTATTAGTGATCTGTAACTGGCCTGATTCTTAATTCTTAGAATGTGACTTTTCAATCTTTTTATTTTCTCTGAAAACTTTTAGGATTTTCTACTTATCCCTGGAATTCTGGAATTTTATGATGATTATGTATGTTAATAAACTACCAATGAGGCACCTGGGTGGCTCAGTCAGATGAGCATCTAACTCTTGGTTTCAGCTCAGGTCATGATCTCAGCATCCTAAGATCAAGCCCTGCATCATCAGTCATCAGGCTCCCCACTCAGCAATGAGTCTGCTCCCCCCCTTCTCTCTCCCTCTGCCCCTTGTCCCACTCTTGCACTCTCTCTCTCTCTCTCAAATAATCTTAAAAAAAAATAAAGAAATTACCAAGGACAAGGAAAGGATCACTCAAAAGGAGCAAACAATCCCCAGTCCCAGTTACTGAGAATTGTTCCTGTTCCCACCAGTCAAAATAGAATCACATATTTCATTGGGCATGCAGTAAAGAACTTAGAATGGCATTGACTCAACAGTGGGACATAATTAGCCCCATACAAAAGGCTGAACTGGTTCCACCTAACAAAGCTTAAAATCAAGCCTCAAAGGACAGAATTGTGTTCAAGTATCCTATCTGCATTTCAAAACAAATCTCAAAAATATTCATAGGGATACAAAAATATCCACCATCCAGAAAGTATAATTCACAATGCCTGGCACTATGTGTGTGTGTGTGTGTGTGTGTGTGTCTCTCTCTCTCTCTCTCTCTATATATATATATATATATATATAGTCATGCAAGAAACAGGAAATTATGAGTCATAATGAAGAGAAAAATCAATCTATAGAAACAGTGCCAGAAATATCACAGATGACATAATTAAAATAAAAACATTAAAATTGTCATTATAGTTGCATTCTATATGTTCAAGAAGCTGCGGGAAAGACTGGGCATGGTAAGGACAAGGGAAATGTAGAAACACACACACATGCTTAAATCTTAACTGCTACAGATAAAACTATAACCTTTGAAATGAAAAATGAACCACTGGTATTAAGAGAATATTAGATGTCAAAAAAAGGAAACAAAGAAAAGCTTGAAAAAACAAAATGAATAGAGCACTAGTGAGTTGTAAGATAGTGTCAGACAATGGAACGTACATGAATGTACATGAATGTAGGGTAACCAAAGGAGAGCTGGAAGATGGGGGAAAAGAAAATATTTGAAGAAATAAGGGCAATGTCTGCATTTGTCTTATTCCATGTGTTATTTTCAATGCCTAGCAAGACACCTGATAGACATTAGACATTTAGCAAACATTTGTGGCATAACAATGGAGTAAAAGATAAGCACATGAGTGCTACTACAGGATATAAGGACTATCAGGGACCAAGGAATAACTCTTTGAAGAGAGGGAAGCTTAGTAGAAGCGGTGCTTCTCCAGCAGACCAGGATGATGGGTTCAGTTTGAAGGTGTATAACATGGTTTGGAGAACCGGAGATGAGCAAGGGCATTCTCCATAAGAACAACGTAAGTGAAGACTTGGAAGCAAGAATAAACATGGTTTTGAATATACTACCCCGACTGGAGGGGTGGTTGCACTTGAGGGATAATGGGAAATGAGATTAGATGGATAACTTAAGGGTCAGAGTACGCAAGTTTTTAGAAATAGGAAATGGGAGCGGGGGAGGAGGAACCTTTGAAAGTTTCTGAACAGAAACCTTTGACGATGAAATCAGGGTTCAAGTGGAAAAGAGTATAATGATGACATTCATGGTGGATTAGAAGAAAATATTATACGTGAATAGAAAGAGTGGGCTGGACACAACCAGGAAGTTGTTACAACAACCCTATCATGAAGTGTTGAGAACTTGTACATGAAAGCACCTAACACAGTAACAGCAGAGCCTATGGCTTAAATGAACGTCAGTGTGATCTAAATACTGGGCAAATTAGTATTCCATTTAAATTAAATACTAATTTTTTTCTTGGTTCATGAATTTTCAGAAGTGGCCCTAAGAATCTGTAATGCATTAAGAAAATTTGCTTCATATTTCATTTACATAAGATTTTGGATTTTTTTTTAATTGTTCCTTTTTGGTGCACCAAAGCGCCTTGCTCTCTTGCTCACCCAGGTGTTTCATGCTTTTTCGTACTTTCCATCCTTACTCTCAAACAGATTTGCAGGGAAGACTCATACCTTGATTTTTAAAATTAAAGCGATGCTGTCACAAAAGGAGAAGTTATCCCGTTACACACGTGTCCCCGAATCCCAAAGTTTAAGAATGGAAAAGAGCTTGGAGATAGGACCTTTCATCGCACAGACAGGAAAACTGAGGCCAAAGGAGATTAAGTAAGCAGTCCAGGCTCATACAGCCATTCATGGTCAAGCCAGGACAAGAATCCAGACTTCCACTTGGAGCCCAAGGTTCCAAGCGAGTGGGACAAGGCTTGAGTCCGAGACAGGGAGCAAGAGTCAGGAAGGGTACTTCTTCACCTTCGGGGACCAGGGGATCCGCTAACCTCGGGACCGCTGAATATTCTGCGCAAGACCATCGCCAAGCTCCCTGCAACCAGGTCGCCTCCACTACCCTCAGAGTCACCGCTCCTAGTCTCGCGATACTGTCAACCCGTCGCCCTTCCAGCTCCCGCTAAGCCCCGCCTCTCCACCGCACCCTATTTCGTCATTTCCTGTGGGTCTGCAGGCAAGGGGAGAAGATGGCGGCGCTGGGGGAACCTGTGCGGCTGGAGAGGGGTGAGTGCGGCCGAGGCCGAGCCCCAGGTGGGCGGCGAGGGTGAAGGAGCGCGGTTTTGCCGGAGGGGACGAGGCACGACCCAGACTTCGAGACCCGGGTCCAGGCTGTCCCTCTACGCCGAAGTCGCTGCGCCTGGCCCCTGGGAGGGCGCTTGTGGTCCTTTGACTGACACTCAGACCCCTGCTCTGTTCACATGGACTGTGCGGGGGCACAGCGCAGTGAAACGCCACCTGCCCACATTCGCAGACACACGCCGCACACGCGCTCCTTGGGTTCGCACCGCCAACGCGGCGCCCAGCAGCAAGCATCACACGCCCAGTTCGGGCCGGCTGCTCTCCCCGGTCTTATTTATGCCCGCACAAATCCGGTGTCCCCGCTTCACTCACGCATCGCAGACGTCCCGGACGCACATCGCATTGACCACAGAATGCATATTTACGCACGGACTCCGTCGTTATTTTTACCACAGCCTCACTTGTGTGTGTTCGGGGCTCTTTCCTGGCTTTGGTGCCCCTCCCAGGTACAGAGAAGGTGCTTTAAAAACCATCCTGCAGCTGTGGTCTTGGGAAGAAGGTTACATAACTAGTTGGAATGTAAAATATTGAATGTATAGTCTTATTCCTTCTTTACAAACCTTAAAACTGGTAACTGGCTGGTTGCTTGCTTTTTAGAGCAGACTGTCAAGGAGAGTAAAATCTGTTCTGCTGAGTAATTAGATACGGAAGAGCCACTGGAATATATGGCTATGCTCCTGTCAGGGTCCTGTTACAGATTTTCAGCATTACACTCTTTCCTTCCCCAAACCTTTATTTCAAGCATGCTTTTGACACACCGGTGTTAGAAGTTATGGTAAGTCATAAACAAACTGACATTTTGAGTACTAGGAGTAAACGAAATACAGGGTGGCGATTGTAAAAATCTTCCAAATATTAACATTTGCGGCTGCAGCCTGAATATTAAGTAACTTCTGCCCCACGAAGAAATATATTTTTGGAATTGTATTTAGAGAAACCTCTTTCCTCATACCTTCACACAAATGCTCACTTAACATTATTTATTCCTTACGGTGCTATCTGTAAGTCTCTTTATAAATGATATTGTTTCCCTCCTGCCCACCAGACCATTAATTAAAGCATCATTTTTGACAGAGCAGTAGCTACTCTGGGAAGACTTACTAAGTTAGGCCTTAGAGTGTGACATCTTCCTCCTGAGCACAATGGCACTGTGCTTTGTAAATGGGAACAAACTTGTTCCTTGTGGACAGGAGTAGGTGTTTTTCTTTGAAAGCCAGTTGTAGGATTCTAATATGTTGGCAGTCTTTTGTATTTTTAAGTGCAGGACAAAGTGTGAAACTTCACCTCTGACATTTAGTTTTGGTAGTCATGACTTCGTGTTTTTTGTTTTGTTTTGTTTTTGTTTTGCTTTTTCAGAGTTTTCAGTTCTATAATAGAATGCTCAGCAGCTTAGTAGGATGAATTGCTAGTGGTTGCCATTTAGCAGGATAAGAAAGATTATATCAGCTGTTTCTTCTTTAGAATTCGGTTTAACATACTCTATTAACAAACACTCCCAACTGACCTACAGTATAAAGTTAGTGCATATGATCAAAATCCTGAGTGTCTTCTAAACAAAACATGATTCAGTGGAATACATTTGAGCACATATTAGGTACAGTTTAGGTTCAGTAAAGAGTTGTTTCCATTTTTTGTTAATTTGAAATATTTATGTAGCTTATGGTTCATAACTTTGTAAATTGATCCATGAACCAACAATCCCTAATCACCATTCATCGTAGTGGCAGGTTATCAGAATAGGGAAAGTCTGATTCTGTTGCATTTAACATCATTTTAAGCTTTTATTACCTGAAATTGAAAATCTACTTCTTTTTTCACTGCATTTATTCCTAGTTTTGCAGTTGCATACACAAAGAAGGCCATATTCTATAAAGAAAAAGTTTCAGACTTGTGGTATAAAACAAAGTTTAGAGCTTTTTCTTTTTAAAAGGAAGCAAAGAATAATAAAATAATAGGTACTCTATCCCCTGGGGTACAAAAACAGTTAAGAAAAAAAAATAGAGGCATTTATTAACAGTGTTTTAAAACATGACTGAGTCTTTATATATAAAGATTTTATTTATTTATTGAGGCGGGCACAGGGAAGGGGCAAGTATAGAGGGGGGTGGGACAAAGAGAAAGGGAGAGGCAGACTCCCCGCTGAGTGCAGCGTCTGACCCAAGGCTCATCACAGGACTCCAAGATCATGACCTGAGCCTAAGGCAGATGCTCAACCAGTGAGCCACCCAGGTGCCCCAACATAACTGAATCTTACAACATGTCTTAATTTTCATTAAATACTCTCACACTTCCCAATGAGAATTTCCTAACATGCTTAATATATTTGTGTAAATGTGTACAACCCCTTAATATTTCTTGTGATTAATTGATGTCCAGGTTAAATACCATTTATGTTTGCTACATGTCAGACATCTGTTTTTTGGTTTTGTCAAATAATTCTTATAAGGAAGGTACTGTTACTTCCATTTTACAGCAGAGACACTGAGGCACAGACATTCAGTAACTTGCCCAAGATCACACAGCTAATATTGAGGCCAGTTTGACAAAATGTTACACAAAATTTTTCTATTTCGTGAACATATGTATTTGATTGAGCTTGTCTTAATTAAAATACCGTGTTAATGCTTGTGAGCTGAAAGCAGGCCACAGTTAATTTATTCCTTTATACCATTGTTTTAACTGTGTCCCTGCCACTAACTGCATTTGTTATTGAATGGCTCATATCCACATATAAATTGTGGTTTTCTTTGGGAAATGAACAGGGATTTCACTAGCACACAGTCTTTGCACTACTCTGTGCTTTGATTACTAATAATGATAAATTTTTATTGACTAATTAGTTCCAGAAAGAACTGTCAGTGTTTTAAAGCACTACAGTGTTCATGTGTCTGTCATGTTTGAACCCCTGTCCTTTCCTGTGACATTTAGTATCTTATATTCAGTTTTCCTTCATCTTTCAAAGATACTATTTTCCAGATCTTGTGTGTGCAACATTAGGTTCCTAATTACATAAAACATTCTCAGATTTTGCATTCCCTCCCTCTAATGTATATTCACATCCCACCCCCCACCCGCCAAACACAGAAGCTCATGCTCTTATGTTTTTTTTTTTTCCNCTTGTGTGTGCAACATTAGGTTCCTAATTACATAAAACATTCTCAGATTTTGCATTCCCTCCCTCTAATGTATATTCACATCCCACCCCCCACCCGCCAAACACAGAAGCTCATGCTCTTATGTTTTTTTTTTTTCCCTCCATATTCTGCATTTTTCTGATTAATCCTTGAGGACTGAATCCTGTTGCAAGGCATTTAAAGAATCTTCAGAGAAAATCATCTATCAGTGTGTGTTTGTTTAACTCTAGATATTTGTAGAGCAATTGAGTTGTTGGAAAAACTGCAAAGGAGTGGAGAGGTACCACCACAGAAACTTCAGGCTTTACAAAGAGTCCTTCAGAGTGAATTCTGCAATGCTGTAAGAGAGGTAAGTAAATGGTATTAAATTTGCCAAAAGCTTGAGCTAATTAGGTGTAAGATAATACTGTGAAATTTGGGTTCAGAAGTTTTTAAGAAAACAAACTTTAGAAAAATATTAGAACCTATCCCTCTCATTTTTTTAAATAAGTTTTTTATTGAAGTATAATTAACATACAATGTTACATGAATTTCAGGTGTACAACATATTGATTCAACAGTTCTGTTCATTATTCAGTGTTCACCACAATAAGTGTAGTCATCATCTGTCACCAAACATGTTATCACACTACTAAGATAATATTCCCTATGCTATACTTTTCGTGTCCCTATTTATTTTATAACTGTAATTTTGTACCTCTTCATTTTTGGAATTTTTAATAGAAAAACATTTTACCAAGATGGCATAACTTTGCCTAAAACTTGAACACATTTATTAAATTGTCTTAGAACTCAAATGTGTTATATTCTGAGATGTTAAATCATGATGATAACTGGGTTTTACAGGTATATGAACATGTCTACGAGACTGTGGACATCAGTAGCAGTCCTGAAGTGAGAGCTAATGCAACTGCAAAGGTAGTTTCTGTTTTTGTTTTTGTTTTTTGTTATTTAGTAAAAGTGAAGGAATTCATCATAAATGGAAGATTTAAAATGTGATTATTAGATATTTGATAGGCTTGTTTTGCAAACTAACATAGAATATCTTTCAAACCACACTAAACTGTCTCAAATACAGAGATAAGACATTTTTTATTGGCTTTACAAGGAATATTTTATCATACAGTTTAGATAATGCATTAAAAATACACTTGCACAAAAATAATAATGCACACATAATACATTGTTATATATAATATATATCATTAATTGTGTAAATTTTCATAAAAACTCTGAGGTATATATTATTCTGATTTTATTGGTGAGGAAACATTAGATTACGTTATTTTTCTCAAACCACACAAACAGCAAATGGTAAAACCGGGTACTCCCTCAGGGCGCTCTTTGCTTTTCTCCTTTACCTTAACTCTGCAAATACACGGGGTACTGTTGTTAGTAGGTTATCTCTTCAGAGCTGCATATGGCAGGTTTTATGTGCTTTTTCTGTGCCAGTGTTTTCCTCCAATATTTCTAGCATTGACCTTAGTGTTTATCATGTTTTGTTCAAATAAATATCAGCATTAAGTGACTTATACTGGACTTACTCATTAGCAAGTAATTTTGCCTTGTTAGTTACTGGTCCATAAAAGGAAATATTGGATTCTCTGTTGAATATAAACACTTAAACATGTGGATATAGTTTTGAAGAGTGTAAAAAAATGTCTCGTCTCTGTATTTGAGACAGTTTAGTGCAGCTTGAAAGATACTCTGTTAGTTTTCAAAATAAGCCTATCAAATATCTACCATTTGCTGTAAAAGTATAGAAACGTGGCTTGAAGGTCCTTAGTTTTATGGCCTTCATGGCTTATTAAATTTCTGGGCCTTAGTTCTGTTATCTAAAACAGGGCTTCTTTCAGACCTTGGAATCTAGTGGTATTCAACAAATCTTAATTTCCTTCTTTTCTTTCCCATTTTTTGCTCATGCACTCTGATCTATCATGAAAAATGGTACCAGATTACTTCATTACCTTTAAAAGTGGAACAAATCTCAACTTTGTGTTAGAATTAGTGTAGATTAGTCTAGATTTGAAAGTTTTAAAGAAGATGTGACTCTCTTTCATCTTCTGTGGGATTTTAGTAGTAACTAGGTAGTTAACTAAAGCAACAAAAAATTTCAGTTATATATACCCCTCTTTTTCTCAATATTGATTTATTTAATTAGCCATTTATTATATAGTACAGATAGTACAGCAGCCCAAATGACTGCATAAGAACACTTATCTGCTTACAGGCTATTATGTAGGTAGATTGTGCTTGTACAAAAACTCCTGAAGGAGCCAGGCTATTGAGCCCAAAGTTCAGGGCTGCTGGCATGCTGGGGTCGAGGAGTTTTCTGTTTAATGTGCTCCAGTGCTCATCTGCCAGGCAAGCCTGCTTGCCTGTTGCTGCACAGGAGTTCGGGACACTGGGTGGGCTAAGTGACCTAACCAATCTTAATACCTCCTACATAGACCCAGGGTATGCTTTCCAGTCATCATCTCTAAAACTCCATGCACTCAGTTTTACCTTCTCCTAACTGCCAGTGAATTTGTGAGCATGCAGACATCAAAAGTAAATAAAAAAGAGACAAAAAGAGGCACCTGGGTGGCTCAGTCGGTTGAGCATCTGCCTTTGGCTCAGGTCATGATCCTAGGGTCCTGGGATCAAGTCCTTGTATCAGGCTCCCTGCTCTGCGGAGAGCTGCTCGCTCTGCCATTCCCCATGCTTGTGCTCAGGCACTATCTTCCTGTCAAATAAATGAATAAAATCTTTAAAAAATAAAAATAAAAAGAGACAAAAGAACTGAAACAAATAAAAATAACATTTTAAAATATGTAAAATTTTCTTTGAGGCTACTGTGGCTGCATTTGCTGCCAGCGAAGGACATTCTCATCCTCGAGTTGTTGAGCTACCAAAAACAGAAGAAGGCCTTGGATTCAATATTATGGGAGGCAAAGAACAAAACTCTCCAATCTATATATCTCGAATAATCCCAGGTGGAATTGCTGATAGACATGGGGGCCTCAAGCGAGGAGATCAACTCCTTTCTGTTAATGGAGTGGTATGGATGAATTTTCTCTCTCTTTGTAGTAATGCATTGTAACCACGTGGGGGTGTATTTGAGTCATAAAAACGGAAGATGGGAAAAAAACTAAAGCAGCTTTGTAGTTTGGAAATCCCTTGGGGGAATCCTCAGCGGTACTGTTTAGGACAGTGATACTTTTTAAGGCATTTTAAATGTGTTTTGTTGCTTTTCCAATATAAATTTGCAATGCCTAGTGTGATTTTTATGAAGTAATTAAGCTCTCTAGTAGTTAAGGAAGTACATTAAATTAGAAGTCTGCCCTCGGTTTTTAGGCTCACAGAAAAGCAGTTGCTTAATTTACTTCTGACTTAGTGAAATAATAGGGCAAATAGATTGGTATTTAGGAGTAATTATTTGGAACTTGAAAACCAGTTCCTGGACTAAACAGAATATGATTTTAGCAGAAGATTTTACACAGGTTAAAATGATAAAGCCAGATTATCTCATAGGTTTATAGTGTTGAGATGATACATTGAAACTTTTTACTTATATGTATTGTAAACATTTTTGTGTTTTGAGTTACCTAACAAAACCTGAGTATTAATTGTATGTGTGTTCTTGTCTATTTTTTTTCCTAGAGTGTTGAAGGAGAACATCATGAAAAAGCTGTAGAACTGCTGAAAGCAGCTCAGGGAAAGGTTAAATTAGTAGTACGATATACACCCAAGGTCCTAGAAGAAATGGAGTCACGTTTTGAAAAAATGAGATCAGCGAAACGCAGGCAACAGACCTAATGCAATTCAAAACTTTATATTCCATTTTGCTTTTAGCTAGAAAAGTTTTACTTGTGACCTACTGATGGCCGCAATGCCAATGATTGTAAAAAAGAAACAAAAACTTCCCGTGAAATCCTCCTTGCCATTTTATAAACACGTATTTTAACATTGTTTATGGTTCCAGAGATGCATACACTTTTTTCTGACGAGAAAAAGTGAAGGGTGATGAGGGCAATTCTGTCCTGCTGTTTTTACAGGCCTTTTTCAAATGCAGATTTTGTCATAAAGTTGTTATAGATTTTTAAAAATGCTTTTTTAATATTAAAATGTACTTTTACATTCTTAATCTTTTTTTAGGAAAAAATGTTTTCTTCATTTGGCTGCTTATTTAAAAATAACAGTTTTCCAATTCTTTTTTTGCTTACTCTATTTTTTTTAACCTGTAAAATTTCTTTACGGTTTTCCAAGAAATTAAACGTTAACAGTCTCAGCTCCAGCAGTTCATTACACTATCAGTGTTAACAACACTGCTGCATTTTGTACTTTGAACACACACATAATATATATAATCAGTGGTAAATCATAACGCAGCAGAGTGGAAGTTTTTTACTTTTATTTAAACATAATGAATATTCATTTATACTGATTTATAAAAATTTTTAAACACTGAAACAATCATTGCTAAAATATATATTTCATAATATTTGAGCAGTGAGGCAAGAGGATGTAATTTGGTTATTGGCACTACTGATTATATCTATGTTCAACAATATATCATAAATTACAAATGCAAAAACAGGTTCAGGTTTCATCTTTTGCAAATTTTTTTAATGCTACTCATTTTTATTTAAATTTATTTCTTATATTTTGGTTTTTCCATTCCTAGAGATGAGCCAGTTTAGTTCGTTCTGGTAAATAGCAGAAGCAAAGACAAAAAAGTAATACTCTTAACCTCACTAGCCTCAAGAGTTACACACTTTTAACTAGCTCAACTTAAAGAATTGATTTTAAATACGAAGGAGGTAGAGGATATACTTAAGATACATAGAAATTATGAGGTGATATATTCATAAGAATTTGCAGACTCAAGTCAAAATGAGTAGGAACTCATTCATACTGAGATGGTTGAATTCAGAGATGTGATCTTTGATTCAAATGATGGGAATTCTGAGAGATACTTTCATTCATCCACTGGATGTCACTCTTTCACTGAAAGGCAGCTACTGGTGTAGGGCTATGACTGAGGTCTTTTTCAAGGTGGAAATTAAGAGTTGAAGTTCATGTTCAGTCACAACTTACAGGAATATTTGTATGGTTTTTAAGAATTTTAAGTGACAGATGCTAAAAAGAAGATAATGGGTTGAAATATTTAAGGAATTTATCCTAATTACTGACCCTGTGTAAAAAGTGGGCATTTTGTAACATTCCTTCATGAAGAATAGAAATGCATACCTTTTCCTGCATGTTTGTGAGCACTGTGAGTCTTACAAGATTATTCCAGTTTTCAGTGATTTTCAGAATAAAAGTCAATCAGCATTGTTATTTATCATTTAAGTATTGAACACTGGATTGCATGGGTGAATGTGTCTTTAGTCCACTACAAAACGTGCTTGTATTGATAGGATCATGTTGTTAAATTGTGTATTTTCAAAATTAATTGATGTTTTTAAAATGTTGAGACCAAAGTAGTATAGAAGAATTATGGACTTAATTTAATTGTAAAATTATTAGAGGTATTTGTTGTAGAGCTTTACATATTAAAGAGAGATATTGGTGCATATAAAAACAGTAATATTATTATGCTCGTATTCTTGCATTACAGGGTAAGTAAATCCTGAAAAATCTTATTTTAGTATAGCTACAGCTATAGTAGCTTTCAAGGGCGTGTCAACATTTCATTATAAATTATAGCTTCCTGGTTCAGTATCTCAGCTGTTTCAGAACTTTCAGCCAAGTTCAGTCTTTTTTGGTGTTGAAACTTAGTAAGTTGAGTAAGCTATTTTTTTTTCTTCTACAGTAATCCACAATCTGTTCGTTGTGTGGGTTGGCACTTATTTATAATTCTTAAAATAAAGATAGCTTAAAGGAGCCAAATACAGTAGTTTTGCTTGCTACTGTTGAGCATGAGTAGCAGTAGTTTGTTTTAATGCAGTTTTCACAGTGTATCCCAGAATTTTAAATCTTGACCATAGAAAAATACAGTTATTCAGTGGCAAAGATGTACAGTAGTGGTCTAGTATAGTGAGGGAATGGAGGGAGTTGTCATCTTATAAATAAATGTATGATTCATGAATGTAACTAGGCACATTATAAGTATATGATAAGGTTTTTATTTGTAAATTATAAACTACCCAGTTTCCATCTATTTTCTTGGTATTTCAAAGTGGGTGGATCCAGTGATTCTCAACCTTCGCTGCACATTAGAACACCTGTAGAGCTTTAAGAAACAGTACTACAGGGGTCCTATTCCATACCAAGTAAGTTCAAAATCTCTGAGGGTGTGGCCAGATACTTATTTTTTTAAGCTTTCCAGGTGGTTCTAAAGGACATCTAGGGTAGAGAACCACTTGTTTTTCTCTTTATAAAATGCTCTAATTACACTGGACTCTGGAAGTATCAGAATAGAATAACTCAAATTACAGCTACTCTTAAGTAGCTGCAAATATAGTAATTGATTGTCTTCCTTAGTAATTTCTTTAGGAATAAAAAATACTTGGCATTCCTTATTTGGGAAGTAATTACAGTTTATCTTTTATCTTTTTTTTTAATCTGCCAGTAGTTTAAATGTAAAATTTTAATGTCTGTCATCTTTCTGCCCCCTTTGCCTTTAAATCTTAACAAAAATAAATGTGTATTAGTTGAGAAAGCATGTTTAAAAACTGCAGATGAGAAATACTGTCATTGATAATTATGTGCTGTCTTCATATGGCCACTTTATCCATTAGTATACTAGATTATAATGGCCTGGTTCTTTGGGGTTTGGTAATTCACATGTGTTTTTTAAAAATCGTTGTCTTCCTCTACTAAATTTTTTAGTTATTTTTCTCTAGTACTTAAGTAGTTTGGCTCAAGTACTTTGTTTACAGTTTAAATGAATATTATAGCATTTAATAGAAGAAATGGCTATGGCTTCTCTGAAAAGAATGTCAGCATGACTTGGTGTAGACATAAAAGAATACATGTTGTGAATATTTTATAATGTGGAATGATCACTGAAATATCCAGGACTCTGGTAATTGTATTTCCTGAATAAATGTATGTTTATGAATTTTCTAACTTACATTTTGTTGTCTCTCGTAACAATCTGGTTTTATACTTTCTGTTGTCCAGAATTCCACTAATAGTGTTTCTTCAGCGATTGTTGTAGTTCTGTAATGGTTAAATAGTGGAGAAAACCAAATTGCCTGCTCATTAATTTTCAAGAACTTCCGAACTAATTTGTATCTGGACAAATAATTAAAAACATCAGCAAACAGCATGCTTCTACTTTAATTCTTTAGTTTGAGGCAAGGAAATAAACCCCAAATGGATTTAACACTTTTTCAATAGATGACTTCATTTACCAAATTAATTCTGATTCTAAGGTTTATTTAAAATAAATTTGTATTCTTGTTATTTAGATTTGAAAAAAAAATTGGTATAACTTATACAATAAATGTGTTTTTGAAAGCTCTGTATAAAATAACTTTCAAATATGGTAAAAAGCATAATGTTTGGTAGTTCCTGGACTGAACCTTTGAATTCCTGTATTTTGTTTTGTCTTTCATAAAGTATAACTACAGAAAAAATTCTCTTGTGTTATTTTGAGAGAGGCAGTATGGCATGTGATTGACAGCACAGCATGTGCAGGCTGACTACCCTGGTGTGAATCCTAGACCCACCATTACTGTATAATCTTAACAGAAGTTACTTCTCTGTGTCTTAGTTCCCTCATCTGTCATGTGTAACAAGAATGCCTGTAACTGGTCATTATCCGTAAAGCCCTTAGAGAGGTGCCTGGCAAAGTGAGTGCTATTTGTGTTTGCTATTATTTGCATGTAAAAGCTTAAAGGAACTTACTAGTTGAAGGACGACATGTGACCAAATAATTAAAATTAGTAAGTTCTTATTTTTGATGACGAGGAAACAGCCTTTAAATTATGCTTGAAGGGTACCTGGGTGGCTCAGTCCATTTGGCGTCTGCCTTCCACTCAGGTCATGATCCCATCATCCTGGGATCCAGTCCTATGTCAGGCTCCTTGCTCAGCGGGGAGGCTGCTTCTTCCTTTGACCCTCCCCCCTCTCGTGCTCTCTCTCTCTCTCAAATAAAATCTTTAAAAATAATAAAAATTATGCTTGAAAACTTCAAAAGGAGTAAGATTCATAAGGAATTTTCAGATTTCTGTCCACTCGGATCAAAGAGCTAATGGAATTCTAAAATTAGTGGGGTCTTGAGGATGGAGGATTAAGGCCACATTCAAAATGAAAATCACACTAAGTCCAAGTAAGGGATTTGTTCAATCAGAAAAGCAGTTTGTAGGAAGGATATGACCTAGCTCTAGAGACCATGGATTGCTGGAATGGGTGTCAGACAAATAAAAGGCATAATTTAGCATTGTGTATTTTAAAAATGCATGAAGATGAATCACGCCAGGAGGGGTACAACAAAAAGCATTTACTGTTAGCATTCAGTTTCTTCAAAATATTAGTAAGCCCCAATACCTATTCTCTAAATCTTTCGATTCTGGTTTTATAATTTTCACTATTGTTAATTACTCTCATTTTAATTAATGAAGTGACCCAGTTTTTTTTACCCTTATTTGGTGGCAGACAACACCCACCTAATGGAATTTTTAAGATTTACTTTATATGGTAAGCAAATGGTAAATTCATACAGAACCCATTTGTAAATTTTATTCCTTCAATTTGAAAAAAAATTTTTTAAAGGACAGTGTGCTTTAATATCAACAAGATATGTGTGAGAGCTCTCCTAATTTCATCAACTGCAGAAGTGTATTTTGGACTGTCCAGATTTGGTCCTATAAAAAGGTTTTTTATGTTTTCTTTAGGGGAGGATGTATGGAAGAAATCTAATTTGTTACAGTCTCCAGAATTACTGTAACCAGTGAGATAAAAAAATTTAGCGATTGGTTGCTGATGAGTTCCCCTTACTTGGCAGTTCTGGAAAGTAATTCTAATCAGTATGAAAAACTCAAACCTTTAATTTTGTTTTTTATTTGGCAAAAAGCACAATCTGAAGACACGAAATGGGAAATTTATATTTCTGGTATCTCTTACTTGACCTAGATTTGAGCCCAGAGTTTAGGTGCTATCTAACTTTGATTTCGCATCTTAAGGTGTTACAGATTGAATTGTGTGCCTCCCAAAAAAGATATGTTGGAGTCCTATCCCCTAGTACCTCAGAATGTGACCTTATTTGGAGATGGAGTCTTTACAGAGGTCATCCAGTTAAAGTGAGGTCATTAGGGGGGAGCCTAACCCAACATGGCTGGTGTCCTCATTAGAAAGGGAAATTGGAATACAGACACGGGGGACACCATGGGAAGATGAATAGGGTGATGCTTCTATAGGCCAAAGAACACCAACAATTGCTGACAAACTACCAGGAGCCAGCAGAAAGGCATAAACATTCTCCCTCACAGTCCTTGAAAGGAGACAAATCTGCAGACACACCTGGATCTTGGACTTTAGTCTCCAGAGCCATGAGAGTAAATTTCTCTTACTTAAGCCACCCAGTTTTTGATACTTCATTTCAGCAGCCCTAGAAAACATGTACAAAAGAACCCATGTTTTGATGGCATTAATTACCAAAAGTAGGTACAGAAGCAAAAGTAAATATGACTTCTCCCATGTGTGGTAAAAAGGTATCAGTAGAAGTGGTTTTGACTGGGAGAATAAGATTCCTCACCTTTGGGAGTAGGGGAATGCCAGGTTCTTTGTTTTCTGTGTTTGAAACGCTTCCTTAGACTCCTGTGCCGCTCTCTTGAGCTTGTACCTCCGAAGGGCCATCTGAAGCCCCCCAGAACTTTGTTTTTTCTTCCTTTAAGGCTGCCAGTTGTTGCCTGGCTGCATCTTTCTCAATTCAAGGACTTATGTAGGAGTTGGCAGTGGTAGAAGATTTAGCACTGAGAAAAAACTTTGTATGGTAGCCTTTGCTCCAGTTGGAATGTGATGAGAGTTTGCCCTTGGCCAGGGGGATTTCACCCTGTAAAAGTTTGTGCCGGCTCCTTAGCATCTGCACGCCTGACTGAAAAGCATGAATGCAGCTGGAACCGGTTGTGTTGCTCCATCCTGAAAACTCTTCCTTGTACTTAGGATAGAATCTGAACACCTTGGTGTGATTGAAAAGGTTCTGCATACTCCATTCCCTACTTCCGCTCAAGTCTCACCTCCTCCCCCTGCTCCACTTGCTCTACCCCACACCAAAGTCCCCTTTGCTGGAAGGTTCTCCCTCTGGTTTTCCCACTGATTGCTGCTCCCCATTCAGGTATAAACTGAAGCCACCACCTCTGTTACGGCTTCTGTCACTCCACCCAAAGATATTTTCCTCATTCTCTGTTAATGTGGCAATGCCTTGTCTACATTATGCACTTTATTGTGTTTTCCCCATTAGAATTTTAGTTCATGGCAGCAAGAAGGATCACCACTCTGTCATTTACCTAGCATGGTGCCTGAAACAGTATTGTGATTTGTTCTACCTTGTTGAATTGGCTTACTTTCCGTGATTCCAAGTAGGTCAAGAACTTACATTGGAACCATATAAAGACAACAGTTTGTCAGCTGATCTTGATGTTAAAACAAATAGTCCAGAAAGGACCATGATACTATAGGGATAATATCGTCATCAATCCTTTATTTACCTCACTCCATTAACATGCCGGGTCCTGTTAGTGGAAGACAACAAAGAAAGTTACTTTAGCTCCCTCCATTGCCACTCTTCTCATGTCTCCAAACATGACAAGCCTTTGCACTTGCTGTTCCCTCTTCCTGGAACCTCCTTTACCCTCTGCTGATCTGTATTTGTTTATTTTGTCAGCCCACTCCCTCCGCAAGATCATAAATGTCGAGGGGAGGCAGGATTCTGTTTTGTTCACTCTTGTATATCCAGAGCTGAGGACCGTACCTGGCACACAGCAGAAAATATTTGTTGAGAGAACAATGTGAAAGGATGCTATTTTAGCAAGTGAGGACAGGAAAGGTTTCTCTGAGGAGATGGGCATTTGAAGAGAAACCTGAATGGTGTGAACTGCAGAAGATACCCATGTGAGTATCTGAGGACTTGAGTTTTCAACAGGGCCCAATAAATAGTGCCACTCTTCCCCCACTATGGCTCTGACTATGGCAGGAAGTAAAACAAATGAGTTGTCAGATGGGTACCAAAATGTCCTCTCTCTCTCTCTTTTTTTTTTTTTACCTCATATTAAAAATATTTGTTGAATGTCTACCATGTGGCAATTACGTTCTAGGGGATACCGATACAGTAGAGAACAAAATGAAGCCCTTGCCTTATAGAGCTTACTTTCTATTAAAGACGGGGCAAGTGCACATACCTTAGGCTTGAGAAGAAAATATGCTTCCTCCAATTAGCCAGACTGACCAACCTAGTCTGTAGCATGACTCAGCTCTCATCTTCCCATCCTACAGGGGCAGAGCTCGTTCACCCCCTAGATGGATACGGACAGAGCCAAGACATAAATGCCTCTTTCTTTTTCCCAGATTTCAACTTGGATCGTCACGCCATCTCCCATAGAGTGAATGCTTCCATGAGTAGAAACAGAAGTAGACACTGAGAATTTAAACCTACAGAGTGTGATGTCCCCACAGCAATGTAAAAATCATAAACATATAAATAATTGTATGAGAAGAATGGTTGGAGACAGAACACAAAATTGTAAACCATCATTTAAACCATTTTTAAAATTTGCCAATGTTGGAAACATTGGAATTTTATTATATTTTCATTTTAAATCTTACTAAGGAGGGAAGAAGGCAATAGCACACACACACACACATTTCTTTCCCGCCTCCTTTCTGTAAATGCATAGAACCCACAGATTTATTATACTATGGGGGATAATCGTTTTCCTTCTACCTTTTCACATTTCACCACAAGATGGCACCAAAGTGCTATTGTTTCTATTTTAGAACTTTGAAGTCCTGCCTGACGAAAGGATCAGGCCAAAGATGTATGGGAACTGACTCTGGGGTTGGTGAACAGGTGGGGAATACGAGGAGAGCAGCACTCCTGGAGAAGGAAGGCACGGAAGCTCCACGCCTCCCAATGGTACCCTCGGCATGTCTTCTGTCTGGCTGTTCTGAGTTCTATTATCTAACTGTGACCCAAGCACTCCACTTGCTGAGGTCTTCTGCCTCTGGACCACCCTGACATTTTTCCCTGTAATGCTGTGTGACATGCGACGTCTTCCTCTCAGGAACCTAACTGCTGCTTGCAGCCATGGGATTGCCAGAGGATGAAGCCAATACTGAAGAGACCACAGAGAAGAAATGGAAAGAACCTCAGGTTCTTGATGACATCACTGAGTGGCTAAATCAACCTGCCCCGAGGCCTGACCTTTCTGCAGACTTTCTGCAGTGAGATAATAACCTCTCCTCTTGCTTGGGGGGAAAAAATGTACCCAATCATTTCTTTTAAATGCAAAATTAATATTTAAATGTTTTTTTATAAAATTCAAAACGTCGTAAATGAGGAAACTCAAATACATCTTAAAAGAAAAGAGAACAAACCTACACAAATTACCAACTTATGTGAATATCTACCTACCATTTGGTATATAGGTTGTCAGGGATTGTGCAGAGGGAAGATTCATGTAGTCTTATTGTAGGGCTTCTAAGTTTGAACAACTTTAGTTGACTGGAAATTATCTTTGGCTTTCCGCCTCTTCCTTATCTTCACCCGAGCCCAAACAGGATGTTTGATCAAGAGAAAAGTCCTTTCAGAGAGAGGACATGGCACGTTCCTTAAATAAACCAAAGACCAGCTGAGGCATTGCGATTAACTTGCTTTGTATGACACTACGTTCGTGAAAAATTCTTCTCTTTTCCCTCTAAATTAAAAACACAAATTAAACCAAGTACAGAGTGTAAAGAGCAATTGACCTAGATATTAGCTCCAGAGCAGCCATTCACCAGGTATGTTGCCCAGGGTAATATAACTACCCTCTGTGGGTCTCATTTCCCACTGTTAAGCGAGGGGATTTTACATATGAGATCCACATTTCTTTGCATTTCTGAGTATTTTAATGTATCGAGGAGAAAGAGTTTGGCACCAGGGAGGATGGAATTTCCTAACAGCCCAAACTGTTCAAAGATGGACTTTGCTACAAATGGGGGTGTGAGTATGCTGATGCTTGACCTATCCAAGAGTGACAGAGACACTGTTGCACGTTCTTCAGCCTCAAACAGGAGATTGAACAAGCCTTAAGTTCCTTTCTAAGCCTAAATTTTCTAAATTCCATAAATTAAGTTGGACTGGAAGCTGCTTGAAGGGAGGGACTCCTTGCCATACCTTCTTTGGTAAGGCAAATGCACCTCTGACTATGGGGAGGCTAACTGACTCTCAGACCTGCTGGGAAAATCTTTTACCACATTTTCCCTGGGCTGGACCCAGTCAGGGACTGAGCACAGCAGCCAAGACCCTAAAGCAGGCTTCCTCAGGAGGCAAGGGACTCTTCTGAGGGGTGATTTTCTCTTGGGGTCTTTCCAATGATCTTGCCAAACCTTGATAGAACTGCACTTTTTTTTTTCTTAGAAGAAGAACTTATTCTTTTATTATGTTCAGTTAGCCACTGTATAGTACATCATTAGTTTTTGATGTGGTGTCCAGTGATTCATTAGTTACTATAACACCCAGTGCTCATCACAACACATGCCCTCCTTAATATCCATCACCCTGTTACCCCTTCCCCATTCCCTTCCCTCCTGAGACCCTCAGTTCATTTCCTGGGGTCCATAGTCTCTCATGGGTCATCTCTCTTTCTCTGATATCTCCCCCTTCATATTTCTGTCCCTTCCCCTGTAGTCCTCCATGCTATTGTTTATGTTCCACATATGAGTGAAACCATATGATAATTGTCTTTCTCTGCTTGACTCACTTCACTCAGCATAATCCCCTCTAGTTCCATCCATGTCAACTGCACTTCTAAGACTCAACCAACCTCTTGTCCTTCCTTCTCTCCAGACCTGGAGTCAAACCTGCACCTCGGTCTAATGGCTCTAAAAGGTCTCCCTCTGTCCATCCCCTCCCCCATTTTTCCTCAGAAACATTTCCCCTCAGAAACATTTCCCCTAATAAATTTCCGGCATGAGCAATCCTATTATCAGTGTTTGCTTCTCAAAGGACCTGGACTTGCACAATCTTCTATTGCGAGTCATAAATTTGGATGGGAGACTATATCAGAATCAGGAAATTTAAATACTGAGAATCCAGGGCCCCATCCCAGGCTTGTAACATCAGAATCAACGGAGGGGGAATTTTTAAACATCTTCCCCAGGTGATTTACATATAGACTGGCCTACATTAATCTAAACTCTTTACTCCCTAGCAGAGTAGATTCTGAGGAGTAGATACTTGGTAAAAATTCCTTGGGAAAAAAAAAATCCAGAAAATGTTGGAAATCTTCACAAGTTTGTGTTATTTTGAGATAAAAGGAACAAACTGGCAAAGTTACTCTAATATGTTTCTCTTTCACCTCGGGATGCCTGACTGGCTCAGGAGGTAGAATATGTGACTCTTGATCACCAGGTCATGAGTTCACGGAGCTTGAAAAAATATATATATTTCTCTATCACCTCAAGGTCCTTCATTCACTTTCATATTGAAATTTTTTTAACTTTCCTCATTGTGTTCTACGAACTGAATTCATATATTTTAACACTAACATGAGGCAAAAAAAAAAAATAGTACTAAGAGTTTGCCGACCAGACTCCAAGAATAGCATTTTTAGCATCACCCTAATGTCCAACACCATTGATCTAGTCTCCATAGCTGTCTTTGCTCATTTCTCAGGTAATTTTGAAAATTATAGATGGTTGGTAGTTTGCCTGTGTTTATAAAAGCATCGTCTCTGATTTTATTTCAAAAAAACTTTTAAAAACATTTTCAAAAGTCTTAGGATTATTAAAGTTTTCATTGTGGTTACCACTCCTTATTTTGAAGAGAGTCATGGTAACTGTCACTAGACAAAAAGAAAGGTTTTGAAATTACCCATGAGGTGTTCAATAGTGTCCTTCTTGACACAGTATTAGTTGTCCAAGTCAGGAATAGAAAAAGAATCCGCAGAATGTGATGTCTTCTCTCCCCATCTTCCCACAGCTTCTCTTTGAGTTTAAATTCTCTTACTGCCTTCTTTTCTAGATTCCTTTCCAAATATGTTCATGCAGACAATGAAGAACTTTCTGGGATATTTCAGTTGCCAGGTAAGAACTACCCCCAAGCGCTGGTCTTCTGTATGCGCTTGTTTTGTGGGATGCCAACATTTTGCATGTAGTTCTTTGAAATCTTGTCTCATGCTATGGTCTTTCTAAAATATTCACACTCTTATTTGGAATTCTGAGAGAGCAAAAAGGAACCCAATTCTGTGATTGAACTTTGTGTTAGTACTTTTGTCCTAACAAATTCTCAGCATGACCAGGTGATAATCTTTCTAGATTTCTATTCTGATTTTTTTTTTTTTTTACCTTTACTGTTCTATCTGTTACAGTGCTTGGCATCTGTAATGCTTATTTACCTTTGCTTAGTTCTGTTCCTCTCCAGTAGTTTATGCACTTGGGTCTTGAGAGCCACATGTAATTCTGTCATTCAGAAATTGTTCCTTTGAATGTCATTCTCCTCTTGGGTTTGATATGAAAAGGAAAGATCAGGATAAGAAAACCAGATTTAGAAAGGATTGGGCATGAATAGGAAAATATTTTTTATATTTATCTAAATGTTTTGAAATTTGGGGTCAATATGGGTCTTCAGAACTACTGACAAGGGTCTCTAACCCCAGGACGTCCAACCCGGTCAGGAAACTGAGAACTCTTCGGTAATGCCTTGAAAAGAGCTGGTTTCAAGAAAGGACTTCAGTCAGTCACACCAGAAGCTGCCAGTCCTCACATCCCAAGATCTATCAGATCTGTGTATGTGGCAGTATACGAAATGGGCCCCAAAGCTCAAATCTGGCCACAGTGCAACTTTTAATAGGTCAAGAATTTTACATTGTTATTTTGTGTGCTTCAGAGTGATTGTTGTTATTTTAAGTTATCCCTAAACAATAGGTCCTGTGTACAACAGGACCACTCTAGGGACACAGAGACAAAGAAGAAAAGGACGAATGGGTGAATGCACCTATTTAAGACCAGGATAGCATGATTGCAAGCCTCTAAACCAGTGCTCTACCTGCCTCAGACACAAAGGTGGAGGACTTACAGCTTAGAAACAGTAGCATTTCTCTTGAGACTTCAACTGTTAGATACATACCACATATCTGATGGGTGTGATATTCTTTCTTTATTCCTTGAACCTCTCATGTTGTGAAATGTTTATGTATGTGTGTGTACATATAGGTACCCATGTATACATATGTGTTTACATATGTAAGTACGAACATAATAATATAAATACAAACATGTATATTTTAAATATACATATTCAGCTTCTAACTTTGAGTGGCAGGTTTGGGACCTATGCTTTTATAAAGTCAATAGCCACTTTTCACAGGTCATGTGACTGCCTCAGGTCAAAAATATTTGGAGTGCCTTTTGGATGGAAAATAAGGTAAACCCTGAGTGCCCAGGACTATTTCTGGACCGTTCATTCCAGAAAGAGAGTCATTTTTTGGCTTGCAATTGACTTTTCTTTCTTTTTTTTTTTTTTAAAGATTTTATTTATTCATTTGACACAGAGAGAGAGAGAGATTACAAGTAGGCAGAGAGGCAGGCAGAGAGAGAGGAGAGAGGAGGAAGCAGGCTCCCTGCTGAGCAGAGAGCCCGATGTGGGCCTCGATCCCAGGACCCTGGGATCACGGCCTGAGCCGAAGGCAGCGGCTTTAACCCACTGAGCCACCCAGGTGCCCAGCAATTGGCTTTTCTTAGCTCATTCTGCAACATAGTCTTCAGCATGAGCTCACCACAGAGATCAGAAATTTGAAAGTTTTGCTTGATCTCAACTTATAAGAAAAGATCACCTTTGAGGTATGTCCCTGTAAATTTTACATAATCCTGCAAATGGTTTAAAAAATAATCAGATTTCAATAAGGGATCAGCACCTATAAAACAGGGCTGGGAAACTATGGCCCATGGGCCAGAACTAGTCCAACATCTATTTTTGCCCAAAAGTTTTATTGGAACACAGCCTCATCTATTTGTTTATGTATTATTTATGGTTGCTTTGATGCTACAATGGCAGAGTTGAATAGTTGTGACAGAGACCATATGGCTGACAAAGCCCAGAGTATTAACTATCTGGCCCTAAACAATAAAAACAAATATGAACAACCCAATAGAAAACAAACAGGCAAAAGAAATGAATAGGCAATGCAAATGCACAGAAGAGCACCCTGGAATGTCTAGTAAATAGAGAAAAGATGCAGCTGTGATCAGGGAAATTCAAATTTGAACTACAGTGAGATTGCATTTCATACGCATTGGATTTACAAATATTTAAGTCTTGCAATATAGGGTGTTGGTAAGATAATAGACTTGCAATATAGGGTGTTGCACATAATCCACTCCTAGACATACACACACGCACGCACATACATTCACATATATCAAGGAGACACATGCTGGAGAAACTCTTGAATGCATAAATAAGGGGACTTGTACAAGAATTTTCATGGTACCATTGTTAGAAAAAATAGAAATGAGTTTAATATTAACAATAAAATGGATATACACTGGGTACCTTCTTTAAATAGAATACTATATAATAATAAAGATGAATTTATAATGACCACATATTTCATAAATCACAGTTGAGTGAAAAAAGCAAGATGCATAGGAGTACAGGATGATATTATTTATATTTGCAAAACAAGACTGTATACTACTCAGGGATACACACAAATAAAAAGCATGAAAATATGCATGGAAATTAATTACAAAATTTAGAAAAGGGCTGACTTCCCAAGTTGAAAAAGATTGGAGAGAGGTACAAAAGGAACTTCAAATACATTTGTAACTTTCTTTCTTTCTTTTTCTTTCTTTCTTTCTTTCTTTCTTTCTTTCTTTCTTTCTTTCTTTCTTTTCTTTCCTTCCTTCCTTCTTCCTTCCTTCCTTCCTTCCTTCCTTCCTTCCTTCCTTCCTTCCTTTCAAGATTTTATTTATTTGACAGAGAAAGAGAGAGAGCACAAGCAGGGGGAGCAGCAGGCAGAGGGACGGGGAGAAGCAGACTCCCCACTAAGCAGGGAACCTTATGCTGGGCTGGATCCCAGGAGCCTGAGATCATGACCTGAGCCAAATGCAGAAACTTAACCGACTGAGCTACCCAGGCATCCCAACATTTTGTTTCTTAAGCTGATTGCTGTGAACTCAGATTTTTGTTCTTTCTGTAAGTCAGAAGTAATTCATAACAAGTGAAATTCTGTATATTTGAGGACTTTCAATCATTATAGCGCTATGGGAGAGCCCCCATGACCTCCTAGTTTTTATTTCCCTAACGGAGAACCTTGGGCCAGCAGGCAGAGCCTCTGCATACACGTATGCAGTCTCTATATTTACAAGGGTGCCTGGGTGAGGAGGTGAATGGGGCCAAAGTCTAGCTTGTCCACTAGTCAATAAGCCTTATTGTGCCCTTTGCCCAAAAGACCCAAGGTGAGCATCACCCAAAAAGCGTGCCTCCTCCATTGCCCAAAAGTGCCCTGCAGAGTGTGCTGAAGTGTTCTTGTCAGGCTCCACTTCCTCTTATTTAGCCTGTAGACGCTGCACATTCACTCATCCACAGCTACGAAAAATGAGAGAGAGGAGCCAGTCTGGAAGCAAGGTCTCTGTTGAGTTTTAACTTGCCAACATATTTTGGTTCATCCTGATATCTTTCTAGGTCCTTATGGTTTATTTAACAGCTGATCATTTTTTCTCTAGTTATCTGGGATAGAATCTAAAAAATTATTTGTTTTTCTCTCTTAGGCCATCTTATCCAAGAAGTGAAGACTAATTGGCCAATTTATCTTTAATGTAAAGCACATATACACATATAGGCACTATAAGAGATATTACCTCTTTTCTTCTTTACCCAAGTCCATTGCTCTTGAGATTTTGTCTCCTTGGGCAAGCAGCAAATTTGAAATCTCCTTTCTCACCTTCTTCACCTGGTAGATAATAGGAATTTATTCTTCAATAAAATCTACATCTCTCCTTTCTCCACAATCTGAATCTCCCTTTCATCTAAGTCGCCAGCCATAATATTTTATTCTTTGGAAGCAAAGGATAAATGTGGTTTATGGACTCGTTATATTACTTTCACATGATGTGCATCAAAATGCTGATTCCTGGGCTCCACACAAGTCTATTAAATCACTTTGCATTTTTTAAAATTTATTTATTTGTCAGAGAGAGAGAGAGAGAGAGAGATCACAAGCAGGCAGAGAGGCAGGCAGGGGCAGAGGGAGAAGCAGGCTCCCTGCCGAGCAAGGAGCCTGATGCGGGACTCCATCGCAGGACCCTGGGATCATGACCTGAGTGGAAGGCAGCTGCTTCACCAACTGAGCCACCCAGGCACCCCTCACTTTGCATTTTTAATCCAGCTTTGCATGTGATTTTTTTTTGCATGTGATTCTTATTGGCGCTTAAAAACCACTATCTTAGAAGAAAGGAAATGAGTTGAGTTAAAAAAAAATCAGTGTAATATATAATTCTTGTTTTAAAATAGCATAAGAAAGTGATATCTTGGCAGGAGAAATTCTATCTATTCTGATAGAATTTCTTTCAGTGTTGTTATAAAAGAGTGATCTGAAAAGAACCAATTAAAGAAACCCAATTTACAATTTTTCCTCACTGTACTTTCTCATGAGAGTTACTAGAAAATAATGGAAATGATTTAGACAATGGGCACCGATTTAGGGAAGGCTCCAAGGGCACGAGACAAGGAGCCAGGAGACCAAGATTTGCTCTGTGATGATCTTGGGCAGCACACAATACTGGGGGGGGGGGCCTTCGAATTTCTCATCTATAAAACCAGAGGGCTGTCCATATATCTGTGAGTTCTCTATCAGACCCACAATTAGAGGAAACGTGTCATTCTTAAAAACTTGAAGTCAAGACATGTTTGTATTTATTGACTCTGTCAAGACTATACTTTCAGGGATCATTTCTATAGTGTGTATTTATTGACTCGCTAGCATATAAATCAGTTCGTTGTATATTAGTCATATGCCCAACTGGACATTATTTTTAAACATAAACTCTCAAATGCAAAGATGATGGCAATGTTTTATTTTAAACTTCTTAGGTCTGTATCAATTTATTTCCATTTTCCTTAATTTTCCTTAAGTGATATGAGCGGTAAACTTCATGATAGTGACATTTTTAGCCCCATCTGCCTTAAAGTATTCATGAAAACTCTTCCTAATATAGATAGTAAAACAACCAAAGGCGTAGTGGAAAGTAAGACAAGAGGTGCCCATAAAGCAGTATTTGTTGCAAATGATGATTCTATGGGGCCTATTAAGCCACAGAAGTCCACAAGAGGAAGGAATCCTGATACATTACCTGACACCAAAGTTGCTGGATGACTTTTCAAAGGTAGTCACCTAGCACTCAAATGCTCTCTTGTCTGGAGAAATTTCCCAGTGTTCAGAAACATCACCTCTTTTGCCCCTTACAAGATTCCTGTGTTTTAGGATTTTAAAGAACGTGAGAAAGCAGTCTGAATTGAGATCCCCAAAACTTGGTATCATCGGTGGTTAATTGCTAAGACTTAGCTACCCAGTACATATCAAAATAGGCGTAAAGATCTCAGGTGAAGGGAGAGGCTTGTGGGGGTACGCTGCTTTAATTCAGTATATAGCTAAAACCTAAATATTTATGTCAGAGGAAGGGAGACTTCCCCCTCCTCCTCAAAATCTTTTTTCCATTCGCACAGCTCCCAAAGTCCTCACCCTTTGGAACAGTGGAGAGTCATTGGAAACTTAACTGAATGCTGAAGGCAAGTTCTACTTTTCAGGTTATCCGATTTAGTAGGAGATCCAGTTTCTGCAGAGGGAAGAAGGCGGGTGGGGGAGGGAAAAAAAACCACCCAAAACAGACTCTACGTCTTCAGATCCTTCCACCTTCCATCCGCAGTCTGCCACGCAAATCGAGCCAAGTCGGGGATTTTGCCTTGAACCAGCACCAGCACCAGCACCACCACCACCTTGTCACTCACGCCCGATAAACACGCCCCTCTGGTCCTACTCTTGGCCAGTGGCGGCTCCCCGTCTTGCATAGTAATGAGCTCGAGACCTCCGCGGGCCAATGGCGCTCCGGGAGAAGGGTTAGTTTTGCATGTACCTAAGTGATTTGCATAACCCAGCGGCTGGGGGCTTGGGAACCCGAGCGCGCAACCCTAGAAGGGAAAAGGACGGGAGGAGAGTGAGCCGCGGCGGCGAGAGAGCGAGCAGGAGTCTGGGTGTTTGTACGAGAGCCGGGCGGGGGCTGGGGCGAGGGGCCGGCATGGCTGAAGGCTGCGCTCCGCAACCTTGAAGAGCGGCTGCGGCAGGAGGCCGGGGACGGGGAGGCGGGTGCGATGGCAGAGCGCGGCCCCGGCAGCTGCGCACGGCCGGGCCGGCTGGCCTGAGCCGCGGGAGGCGCGGGGCTGCCTCTGCGAGTCCATGGAGCAGCGGGAAGGGCGAAACTACGGAGCGCCGCGTCCCTGCATTGCTGCCGCGGACTGCTGAAGGGGCCGAGCCCGCGCGACCGCCGAGAGAGGAGAGCCC
>LNAC01000427.1:394233-489324 GCA_002007465.1 Ailurus styani
GGGGGGGGCAGCGCCGGTGGTCAGTCCCACCCCACCCAGCCGTGGTCCGAGGAGTGGGGCGCGGGTCACCTGTGTGTGGAGGTGCTCCGCACCCACTCCCGCGAGGCGGGCTTTCTAGACCTCGCCAGTCCGGGTCCGAGCCGCGAGCAGTTTTTCACCCCAGGCTTTTGGGGCACAGTCACCCCCACCCCCCATCAAGTGTATCTGGGGCCGAGCAGGAGGAAGGAATCTGGAAACGCTTGCCCCTGGCAGCCTTTTCAGGAGACTTTCCCTTCGCACGCGGGCCCCCGCTCAGCTGGCAAGAGCTTCGTAATCCGTAGGCTGAGGGCGCCTAGAACTTGGCCTGGGTCCGCAGACATAGGCACGTTTCATGGGGAAACACCTGGAGCTTTCTGGGTTCCAGCATGTGGGGAGAAGAAACACCTGTGCCTCAGTCAGGACGAATCCCTTCCAGTTTGGCCTCATCCAGGTAGAGCGACCTCGGTCCAGTTCCACTCCGGGTTCACTGACAAACGCCGGGGTTCTGGAGCGCGCGGGGGAGCCGGAAGGAGGGGGAAATTGCAGGTTTCTTTTGGTGAAAATCCTCTTCTTACCCAAGTAGGCCTTTTATTTTTTTTTTTAAAGATTTTATTTATTCATTTGACACAGAGAGAGAGAGATTACAAGTAGGCAGAGAGAGAGAGGAGAGAGGAGAAAGCAGGCTCCCTGCTGAGCAGAGAGCCCGATGTGGGCCTCGATCCCAGGAGCTGAAGGCAGCGGCTTTAACCCACTGAGCCACCCAGGCGCCCCAAGTAGGCCTTTTAAAGAAAGCATGCTGACCTGAAGTACAGGACGTTGGAAGAAAATCAAAGTTCCAGAGCCTATTCTCTGCCCAACCTTCTAGAATGGAAGGCAGCAGTTTTCTGCTGTACATTCATCCGCAGAGCTTTTCCTTGGAGCTGCCTGGGGCTGGGAAAGTCATTCAGATGGTTCTGACTTCTAAAATCTCGCTCCTCAAAGGGAGACCCGAGGCTTTAGACATTCCCTTCAGAAAAGAAGAGGATCTGAAATAGGTGTTGTAGGTGGTATTGGCAAATACGACCAATAAAAAAAAAAATAGGTAATTGAATGCAGGGCTTGGTGTATGCGCTTGTGGTGTGTTGTGTGGCCAGTGGAGTGATTAAATCAAGAGCCCTGAAAGAACTGTTTGAGGAAGGGATTCTGAGAGGTCCTTGGGTGAAGGGAATTTCCTTTTACCTTATAGCCAAGGAAGGGGACCCCTTAGAAATAAATAATTTTAAAGGTGTTACTGACCCTGTGAAGAAATCCTTTCTAGGCAGGCCAGAGCGTTGCCATGTTTCCAGGTGGGTGGTAGGAGGTGTTCAGCTTGCTCTCTGCCGGTGGGGTTTTACTGAGTATTGCGGCCTGTTGCCTTGGAATCGGTCTCATTCTTTGGCCTTCAGCTCCCCCTTCTTGTTTTTCCTGTCTCACGTGTTAGTTATGTATTTGAAGTGATTTTCCTCCAGTATATTGAAATTTAACTTTCTTACCGAGGGAAATTCATTTTGCAGTGAAGAGCAGTTTGCAAAAAGGTACATTAAGTGGGCAGGTTTGAGTGGAAGTGAGGGAAAGAAGACTGGGTAGAGGAGATGGAGCTCTTTTTTTTTTTCTTTCCTGTTCTCTTGACACTCAGGGAATTCATGCGTGAGAGGTGCCTTTACCTGATACCTCTCAAGCCTCTCTAGTCATAGAAAAGCATCTTTTTGCTATTTTTTTTTAAAAGATTTTATTTATTCATTTGTCACACAGAGAGAGAGATTACAAGTAGGCAGAGAGGCAGGCAGAGAGAGAGGAGAGAGGAGGAAGCAGGCTCCCTGCTGAGCAGAGAGCCCGATGTGGGCCTCGATCCCAGGACCCTGGGATCATGACCTGAGCCGAAGGCAGCGGCTTTAACCCACTGAGCCACCCAGGCGCCCTCTTTTTGCTATTTTGACCAGTAGTAAAGACCTTGTTTAGTAGATTCCACCAGTTTTGATGAGTAGACTTGTCCTATAAGGAAAAGGGCTGTTTTACATTAGTATCTAAAACCACAAAGAAATAACACATTTTAATGTGGGCACGTTCCTGTCTGCAGAACATCTTCTTTTAGAACTCACTGGAGGTAGTAAAATGCCATATTCTCGGCTTGGAGCTGTACAGAACTCACTGTTTGAGGTTTGGGAACCAAAAATCCTTGCAACTGTCCAGATTAGGTTGCCTAAACCAGCACCATCCTGGCACTTTCTGAGCTGCTGTGGTGAGCAAATGTGCTACATTTTTCTCTTCCACTTGTGACCTTAGCTAGAGTGATCGGACTCCTGATAACTAACTCCGTGTTTCATCCCAGTCTCTTCATTTCATTCTCAAAAGTATATGTGACTGCCCCACTTAAAGGGCATTTCAAGGGCAGTGAGAGACCAGCTAGTTCAGTGAATCGCAAAAGCCGTGTTGAGGATGGGCAGGTGCTGTGGGTTTGCACAGTCCCATTGATTTGGGATCATCTGGGATCTTTTTCCAAGTACTTCTGATCTGCTGTCCCATTATGGCTTTAGTGAGCCACAGTTACATAGCAAGGGATTAGATCCATGGTCCCAAACTTCTGCTCACTACTTCCTAATTTCTGGGCCATGTGCACCCATTCCTCTTACACAGAAAATTACAAACACAGATACAAGTTAAAAAGATGAGGCTGATCAATCAAAGGTCTTACTTTCTTCTCATGGCTCAGTGGTGTCTATGGTGTCTTTACTTCCAGCAGGGATGTGTGCATCCCACTTTGGAGACCCTGGAACCCACCAAGAGCAGAGATTTTATTTTACTCAACAGAGCCTGGTACACAGGAGGCACTTAAAAATGTTGCAGTGAAGAGAGAATAACTTAAGGCCAACACCGAAGGCAGACTCAGGGCTTGGAATTCAGACCTTATTCCCACACAGGATTGCCAAATTCAGCATTCTCAGCATTTAGTCTTTTGTCCAGATTTGAGAAAGCCCCAGAGAGAGGATACTGCTGCTTCTCCATTAGGCTCGTTTAAACTTGTTCCATCCAACAGTGTCTATTTCCTGCTGAAAGCTGCTTTATCCGAGTCTGGGGGCAGAGTCAGATGTAATCCTCAGTATTGTTGATGGGATTCCTGTGTTCACACTGTTTGCTGCACCTGTACTGGTTATTTATATTTTGCAAGAGCAGTTCTCAGTCTTGTGTCACACAATACACTGGCTCGTCACTATTCACCCTGAGGTGTTTTAAAGGAAGTAATCTTGCTGGTATTAAAATTCCAAAGTTTATTTTATCAAAGGGATTCAAGGTTATTCCTGTAGTAATGGTAATAGGTCACTCCCAATCACCTGCACTCCCAGAGGCTTGAGAGAAAGAGATGAAGTCCCAGGGGTGTTGGGAAGACGTTTGTGCACGTGTGTCCCCTGGTGTACATGTTACTGCCTCAATGTTTGGGTGCTGTGGACTCGGAGCACAGGTCTCCTCATCCTAGGTTACGTCTGGTGACCCGTGTTAAGATGACACAGGCTGTTTCTGTGGCTTCATGGAGACACTGGTGGGTCTGAGTCTGGTCGTAGTCCTTACCTGGCCACTAAGTAATTTTGTGGCCTTGGGCAAATCATTCTTTTTTTTTTTTTTTAAGATTTTTTATTTATTTATTTGACACACAGAGAGAGATCACAAGTAGGCAGACAGGCAGGCAGAGAGAGAGGAGGAAGCAGGCTCCCCGCTGAGCAGGGAGCCCGATGCGGGGCTCGATCCCAGGACCCTGAGATCATGACCTGAGCCGAAGACAGAGGCATTAACCCACTGAGCCACCCAGGCCCCCAAATCATTCTTTTTTTGAGGTGGGGTGGGGGGTAACAGTTTTCTTATATGAAAAATTGAAGTAATTGGATTCATTAGATTATTTCTAAAGCTGTCTGTAGCTTCCAGAAGTTATATGATTTTGTAATTCTTACATAATCTTAGGATGGCAAGGTGACGATAATGTTAGGATCCTCTCTCGTAAAAGATCCCAGGAGCTGCAGGATTTCGTTTTGGGTGAAGTTGCACAAACCTCTTCGTTACTACTCACTTGGAGGAGGAGTTCTTTGTGTTTAGAAGTGTGTGTTAGGAAATTTGCCATGGAGACTTGTTGCAGAATGCATGACTAGCTAAGGCGCTTTGCTAGGGTAGAATAGCCCTGCTTGTTTCCTGTGGGTATGGCTTAACACTCGGAAAATAAAATCATTCTGTTTCAGTAATTTGGATACTGTACAAAAAGTTACTCAACATCCTCACTTCCATATAATTAGTCATAATCTCTCCAGCCTTCACGAAGTGTGTATCCTGTACACTGGGCAGGTTATCGAGCTTTCTATATAGAATTGATGGTTACCTGAGGGGCTTTGAAGCGTTTTTAAAAATAATCTTATTTTTATCTTCATTTGGAAGCATCATCTCAGATTCTTCCTTAAGATGTTTTTTTTTTTTTTCACTACACCAAACACCTTTCTTCTTTTAATAATATCATCTGAAAGTATTTTTTTTCCACTTTCTCCAATGTCTCCTGTATTCTCTGGCAGGTAGTCATCAGTGGCTAAACGTTTATACCTTTTTTGATGGTAGAGCTTGGTATCTCTTGATTTCTGCATTAGGATCTGTAAGTTTTAGTGTTTAGTTTGTGTAGTGTCTTCTTAGAAATGCATATCACATAAAGGTGAACTTCGTGTTAAAAAAAGGCCAATATGTGAATATCTTTAAGTTTAGATCCTTTATTTTACAAACCAGCTGAACTACTAGGTTCTCTTTAAATACAAGAGAAGAAAGAGCATTCTGCTGGGAATATGGAGAGCTGGTTTCCAGACCTGTCAATAAATCACACAAGTGACCTTGAGTGGGTGACATGCATAACCCCTCAGGGCCTTGGTTTCGCCACCTGTAAAACAAGGAAGTAAACAACTCTTATTGCCAAGAGTTTTCTTTCTCTTGAATTTGATTTTTTTTTTTAAATACATTTCTTGCATCCTCTCCATTGGTTAAGGGAAGTATAGTTGTCCAAATCATGGAATCTCTCACCCACCCAGGAAACTTCTTCAGCTGTCCAGTTCTACTGGAATATTTCCTTTGAAAGGGGAGCTCACTGCCTCACAAGCAACAATGTGCTGGGTGTGGTGTGAACAATACCCAGGACTTGAACCCATAATTCTCTTATTCAAGGCTCCTCAAGGTTTTGCAGTAACCACTAATGTTTTATGATTTCTGTCGAACTAAATGCTTGTGACAGTTATGGTATCACAAGCATTTAATGTCCAGCCACTTGGCTCTTAAAATTAGAATTGTAAGGTAACATTTGACAACTTAATCTCTTAGGGAAGATCAAAGTTTTGTACTGGTAGGTGGATCCAGGCAAGTTTAGGCATTTTCTTGGCCTCTTTCAGTCTCTCTCTCAAATTCTTATTTTAGTCATCTTTATAATAGTGAAAGTACTGAGAGCCTGCAAGTTTGGATTTTGGTTTCTGGTCTCCCTGTTTGTGCCTATCCCTTCATTCCTACTTTTTCTTATCAATAAATGATGGACATTGGACTAGATGATGGCAAATGTCTCTCACTGCTTTGAATTTCTCTGAACCTGTGTAAACTGTTAAGCAAGTAAAGTTCTCAGAATCCTTTAGTGATTCATTGAAATTTTTCCTAAGACAGTCTCTTACTGTGTCTCTATAAAAAAGATATAGATTTCCATAAAAGTACAGTATTTGTTGGTACACTTGGGTTAAAAGTTAAACCCTGCCAGATGTGCCTTTCACTCTGAAAAATGTAACTAATATAACTCATAGTGTTCTTGATAAGACAGCTTTGCTCCTTTAATTTTTTAAGCTAGATCTCAAGGATTTGGCTTTAAAAGGGTGTTATCCAGCTTGCCTTTAACTGTCTCAGGCAGCCTTCAAGTTTTTGGCAATGCCAACAGCTTTTTTTTATTTATATAAAAGAATATGGATAACTTTTTCCTTTTTTTCCTAACTTCGTTAAGTGAACTGTAGTTTTTTCAGAACTTCATTAAGATGATAAAATGCTCTATTTTTAAGTTCTGCCAGGGAAGAAAAAAAATGCTAGGGCATTTAGCAAGTCAGTACTCTTGCACAAATGGCTAATTTGTCTGCCTTTCTAGGCATTTCTTTTGTGTTTAAATACCTGATGGTCAAACTGTAGGCCAGGTAGCACCTCTATGGTCTGAAATTGGGTGAGTTCCAAACTGAGTTTAGAAATCAGTGTTAGCAAAAGACAGATCATGACTTTATAGTTCATATACATTTAATAACCTCAATTTCTAAAGACTTTAGCAAGTTTGTACTCAAGTACCTCTTTTAAATGGCAAGATGTAATTATGTAGTAGTCTACCCTGGATTCACCTCNTTTTTTTTTTTTTTTTTTTTTTTTAGATTTATTTATTCATTTGAGAGAGAGAGCACACAGGAGAGGGTGAGGGAGAAGCAGACTCCCCACTGAGCAGGGAGCCTGATGTGAGGCTTGATCCCAGAACCCTGGGATCATGACCTGAGCCAAAGGCAGACACTTAATCAACTCAGCTACCCAGGTGCCCCCAAGTATTTGTTCTTAAAATGTGTGTGTGGCTAGCACTGTTTTTAAGCAAGGTTCTTGAAGTGTAGTGAAGTATGTTGTGTCATGCACAAGCAGTTAAAACTCTGAATATTTGGGGGGGGGATTGTTTTCAATCTCTAAAGCATGTTTTGATACTGGTGTATATTTTAATTGTCAAACACGGTAGCCAGGTTCTCTCCCTCTGCACTAAGTTGACAGAAAGATTGGGCATTGGGCATCTCTTATTTTAGATGCAAGTGATTGAAGAATAGGAATGCCCTTCTAAGAGTCCAGGTCCAAGAAGGGAACATCTTTGAGAAATATATTTTTCTGGTTTTCCTACCTTTTCTGTACTGAAAGGCCTTATGGGGAAAGCATTGAATCAGCCCCCTCTAGCAACATGTTGGCCCATAAGAATGTAAGAATAGCCTTGTAAGGAAATGTAAACCATAGATATTTTGGGAGGCAGCTGGGCCATTTAGATCCCAGGCTGGTCTGATGTCTGTGCTAGTGAGAAACTTGTGGAGGAAGCATATCTAATATATTTCAAGTTACTTAATGATGCTTTATCCTTCATATTTAATTTGTATTTAAGTATTAAAAATCAACAGAACTAAAATGTTATGTAAGCTCCTTTAGCTAGTTTTTTTCCCTCTATTTTTACAATAGAATGTAGCCTTTTATTTATTTTTATTATTTTTTTAAAAGATTTTATTTATTTACTTGACAGAGAGTGAGAGACAGCAAGAGAGGGGATACAAGCAGGGGGAGTGGGAGAGGGTGAAGCAGGCCTCCCTCCCAGCAGGGAGCCAGATGCAGGCTCTATCTCAGGACCCTGGGATCATGACCTGAGCCAAAGGCAGACACTTAACAACTGAGCCACCCAGGCGCCCCTAGCCTTTTATTTTTTTAAACAAAGTTTTGAATATAAAGTTGACCATCGAAAGAATGAAAATCTTAGTGCACCCTGACAACAAAATATTTTTGATGCTTTAATCAAATTTCAGAACCTCATTCAGAAAAGTCACAGGGTAGTCTCCCTAGTCCTGTACATTTTTAAGGTTTTATTTGGGGGAAATTGTCCCTCCTAAGAAGAGTGACATAAATTTGACTGAGACATGCTACCTTTACTTTGGTGCCGTTCTAGGGCAGGACTGAGGAATGAACCTAGGTTGCTTCCGGTCTCCCTTCTCCATTCTCCCTCAGGCTGTGAAGTTCTCACAGTAACTCCTAGTACAAACTGCAGACAATGATTTAGTGTTAAGTGCGTGACATCAAAACCTCCCTGAAGAACTTGATTAGAACTGTTTTCCTAGGAAGATAGGTAGATTTCCCAATTCTCACTCTCACCATAGTTCTTATTTTTAAAGATTTATTTTTTACTGGAAAGAGAGAGAATGCTAGCAAGCATGGGGAGCGGGGAGGGCAGAGGGAAATGGAGAGAGAGAGAATCTCAAGTAGACACCCATCTGAGCACAGAGCCCGATGGGGAGCTCGATCTCACAACACTTCAATCATGACTGAGCCAAAATCAAGAGTCTGTTGCTTAGCCGACTGAGCCCCTCAGGTGTCCCATGATTCTTGTTTTTTGTTTTTTTGTTTTTTTTTTTAAGATTTTATTTATTTATTTGAAAGAGAGAGAATGAGAGAGAACACGAGAGGGGGGAGGGTGAGAGGGAGAAGCAGACTCCCGCTGAGCAGGGAGCCCCATATGGGACTCGATCCCAGGACTCCAGGATTGTGACCTGAACCGAAAGCAGTCGCTTAACCGAGCCACACAGGCGCCCCCATGATTCTTGTTTTAAAGGTGCAGGATAGGGGGTGTACTTCTAAGTTGGCAGGCTTTTCTCTGAAACTCTAGGGATTGAGTTGTGTTGTTGATTAACTTTTGGGTTTTCCCCATTTTCCTAAGAGAAAATACTAAGAGACCCTTGGAGAAACCATATGGATCATGGGAGAAGGGCTTGGCAGACAAGATTTTCCCAGGAGAAAATCTCCTGGGAGACCCGTGGTTGCCACTCTGTTCTAGATGGTCACCTTTCTTGTGTGGAAACCATCTCAGAGGGCTGCTTTCCTGTGGGAGAATCCTCCAGAGAAGATCACGAGCTCTTGAATAATTTAGACCTTAGGAACTCTGCTCTGATGTCTACCAGCTCTTGGGGCACCTGGCTGGCCCACTTGGTAGAGCATGTAGCCCTTGATTTCAGGGTTGTGAATTCAAGCCCCATGTTGGGCATAGAGTTTGCTTTAAAAGAAAATGAAGTCTATTGACTCTTTTTTGAGTTGGGGAGAAAGAAAACAGTGTCAATTAACCTTTAGGTTTCTTAATGTTCTTGAAGACTGTTTATATGCTCTTATGTTTTAGGCACTCGGTTCATCTAGTCTGCATTTTCCAAAGTGATAATTGCCCTTTGGTCCTCTTCAAACTCTCCTTATCTTACATAAATTGAAACATAGAATTCTTATACAATATGATCAGAATTAAGGCAATATTAAGTGAACTTAATACACTTCAAATATTTTAGAATCATGTTTTAAAAATTACATATGGACTTACTGATATTTAGTAGTTTCTCGTAATCTCACTTTTCATCCTTTCTGTGCTACTTCTGCTAGTTCATCTCATTTGGTTAGGTTTTTTTTAATCTTAATATTTTTCTTTCTTTGTAATGAAGAAAAATTTTCTTGTTGGCCTTCTGTTCTTTTCAAGGTCATTTTGAGTCCATGGTCACGTAATCCAGCTTTTTATGTCATGATTCTTGAGTCTTCTTTTTATAGGCCTACCTTTATGAGCAGGCTTTCAAAAATGGTTTTGTTTTTGAGAGTATGGCACAAAGAATTAAGACCCCTGAGTTCCCAAATCACCATGGGCATGTCACGTAACCACTTTAAACATTGACTTTTCCTCTGCAAAAAGAGGTAACTTCATTTTGTCTTCAAGGGTTACACCTGGGAAACTTCAACATGACCTGTTTGAGTGACAACAGGGACCCGATTTGTTGTCATTTCTTCTGGGAGTGACTAAGCAGTTGCATGTGTGTATGTGAACCCTTTTTCTCTGGTTCTTTGAATGTATACCAGGTCCAAAGCCTGTTGTAGACTTTGCAGGTGAGCCATTGTGCTAAGGGGGAAAAGTCTACTTACCTGGCAGATTTTTTTCATTCAGAAAACCATGAAGATCCAGCTGGAGAAAGAGTATATATATGTATATACTTTTATCAAGATACCTTCTCATAGGTGGTACTATTCCCCCTTTGAACAGGAAAGCCCAATGGAGGGTGTGGGGTGGTTAGTTACAGTTTCCCTGGAGGAGAGAGTTCAGAGGACATCATGTTTGCTCCCTTGGGTCTCTGTGATTGGCACTGCTTTCCTGAGATGGCTGGTCAAGTAGAAAGGTGCTGTCCTTACAGGGGACACAGTGTATCTCCCCAGAGCGAAAAGACATGTGACCTTAGTCAGTGTCAGTGTGATTGTTAAAAATTTTTTTTAAATTTTTTTAAAGATTTATTTTTTATTTTTTTTATTTTACACAGAGAGAGAGAGAGAGAGATCACAAGTAGGCAGAGAGGCAGGCAGAGAGAGAGAGAGGAGGAAGCAGGCTCCCTGCTGAGCAAGGAGCCCGATTCGGGCCTCGATCCCAGGACCCGGAGATCATGACCTGAGCCGAAGGCAGAGGCTTTAACCCACTGAGCCACCCAGGCACCCTAAAAATTTTTTATTTTATTTTATGTGGCAGTGGGAGGGGCAGAGGAAGAAGGAGAGAGACTCCCAAGCAGAATCTGAGTTGAGCCCGACAAGGGGTTGATCTCACAACCCAGAGATCACCACCTGAGCTGAAATCAAGAGTCTGATGCTCATCTGTTGGAGGCACCTTGGCACCTCGTCAGTGTGATCTTTAGAAATGAATTTTCTACTTCCAGACTTTGGAACACTGGGGATTTTCATTAAGCTGTGCTTAACTCTTTGGGAAGCCTCATGCCAATGACTGCCTATTGTAGTTTCTCAGATCATTTTCCCTTTGGGGGTTGGATAAGACTTACTCAAGATTGACAGTTTAGCTGCATTCTTGTTTCTTCCCATCACTTTGTTTCTAAGAAATATTCAGATTATGAGAGAACTTTTTCTTTTAAGTACTTTAAAAGTGATATTTTATTGGATATTTGGATATCTCTGTCTTCTTTTTTAATATTTGAGATTAATGCTCAGGTTTTGTGGGTAAAGTCATTTCAGAACTAAAATCCATTCTTTAAGATCTTCTGTATTTCTAGAAAGTGACGTGGCATTCTTGTTAAGCACAATTAAATCATTCTCAGAAACTTTAAAAACTTTTCTGGGTTTTGATTCAGACCTGATTTGAAAATGAATGGTAAAGCCAGAATAGCAGCGAACGTATGTAGCAGTACTCACAACTGATTTAGATTGGCTGAGTGTTTGAAATACAGTTGTGCATTTCCTACCCTGGGTCTCTTTCTTTAAAAAAAAAAAAAAGTTTGAGATGTTTTTCCCATTACCATCTTGACATCTGCCTGGTTACACATGAATAGCTTGACTCAGTCCCTCAGCAGGGAGACTACCGTGGCCTTGCTTTCAATAGGCATGTCACTGACAAAGAAAACATATGGAATATTTCATTCCTGTCCTTTGCAAACAGTCTGGGGCTGTGAGGGCATGCAGCAGAAGGCTTCATACTTCATGGTAGGTTGGCAAGTCTGTGTGTTAACCACAGGCTCTGCTGCTTGCAATCAAACTCTTTTCCAAAGCCCCATTACATTACATTCTTGAAAAAGGAATGTTGTGTTTTGGAGAAATCAATTTCTAATACCAGTTTGAATTAAGTTTGTATGACCTGCTTCCATGGTGGGTTTCTGACCTAATCGTATATTTCACCATTGAGAACTTGTGTGCATACGCATGTGTGTGTGCGCGTGTGCGCGTATTCAGGACATTTGGATGCTGTTCCCCCAGGTTTGATATGTGGTGTGTGTTTAGTAGATACACAAGTTGGGAACGAGGATGCTTGATTCCCAAAAGAGCACGCCTCCAGGACTGTCTGCCTCCATGTTTGTCTTCTTGTCAGTTCAAGGCTAATTGATCATTCTCTACTAGCCAAGTACTGCTGCACTGACCTTTAAAGGTTTCTGTTGCATAGGAGCAGCCTTCTACTTAGGGACTCTCTTTCCGTTCAGCTAGCATTAACAGCTTTGCTTTGTGGCATCTGAATCCACAGTGTGGAGGCTTGTCAGCAGGTGTGGCAGGAGAGGCCAAGAACGTAAAATAGAGGGGTAAACCAATTGTTGTCTCTTTCAGGTCTTTTGTGTTAAAAGAATTTGCCCTTGGCACAACCCTGGCTGAGGTGGCATTCCAGAAGGAGAAAAAACGAAAACAAAACCTATGACATCCCAAGATGAGAAGATTCATGACTTTGGTGGAGGAGATAATGACATATATTTCATCAGGGTCTTTTCTACCCAAGTTATCCCAGCTTGAAATTCTAGTTTCATTGTTTCCTAGACCTGTCGGCTGGTTTTGACAGGAGTGGATTTACTGAAAAGGAAATGAACTCCTGTATTATCCCAGACATAGGCAAACATTTAAATGTATATGTACATCTTATCTAGAAGGTATTTCTGATGGTTCTTGGTATCATTACCGGATGTTAGCTGTAAAAACAATGTGCTAAGAGAAATTAATGCCTTTCACGTTTTCTTCTAATTCCTTTTTTAAATTCTTGATTATCATAGGTTACCTTTAAATTTTTTTCTCTTGGGAGGTTATATTTTCAAAAGCTTAGGTTTTGTGGTTCTTCACAAATGAGTCTATTTGAGGTCCTCCCCTTTCTTTTAGTGCCTTCATATTTTTATCCTAAAATAACTAGTTTAATCTTAGGTGTCCCATCTTTCTCCTTTGACTACTTGACTAACTTTCATAACTTTGAATTCATATCATAGGAAAACTCTCTCCAATCTCTCAGTTCTAAAATGTACCCTTTTTTTAGTGTATAGTTCTGCCAGTATTGACATGCCACCATTTATTTGTCCATTCCCCAGTTGAGAAACGCTTCCCTTGTTTCCAGTTTTTGGCAATTATAAATAAAGCCGATATAAATATTCACGTAGAGGTTTTGTGTGAACATAGGTTTTCATTTCACTTTTGTAAATACGTAGGAGTGTGATCCTGGGTCCAGTGGTAAGTGTATGTTAATAAAATGTTGGTCTAGGTTTTAATGTCTTAGAGCTGAAGTAAGGTTTGATATTACCAATTACTTATAGCCTCCGTGTATTTTTAGCACGGTATGTATGTAGTAATAGCAAACACTGTTAAAAACTGATTTTGTTTCAATGCATGTACTTTTTAAAGGAGTAGAATTATTATTTTTTTAAGTAAGCTCTACATTCAAAGTGGGGCTTAAACTCACGACTCTGAGATCAAGTGTGGCATGCTCTACCGACTTAGCCAGCCAGGCACCCCAAAAGAGAATACTTAGCTCCCTTTATGGTATCTGACAGTTACTATGATACCCCTTGTGGAGGAGTTGTGGAGAAAAGACTTGTGGAGTAATGTTCCCAATGTGGAACATTTTGCTTATAGTGACAAATGTTCGAATTTTTAGCATGTCCATGTTTGGAAAGTCTGATTCAAAAAATGGAAATTTGGTGAGGAATTGCTGGGCCTACTTGTGTATCAGGCTTGTTACATGTGTTAACTATAATTTCCAGGGTAATCATTCTAGGTCCCTGGCACGGTTCCCGTTTTATAGCTACATATACGGAGATTTGAAAGGGTTCAGTAACTTGCTCAAACATCCCACAGGTAGTGGGTGGTAGTTTGTGAAGCTCAGGTGTTTGCTATTTGTTTGTTCCTCCTAAAGTTTGCTTGAATTGTTGACAGTTTATTAGAAGAGGGGAAGGTAAAATGAGAAATGAAATGGTGAGAAGCTACAGGTTTTTACAGGGGGAAAAAGATCAAAACAGAAAATAAAACATCCTGCAAACACATACCGACCTGTACATATGTACCTATAGTTGGAGACTGACTTGATTGAGGAGTAACTTACATGAAAAAAATGTACTTACTGTGTAAAATTAAGTGATCTTATATTCACAGCAGAATTTTTTGAAAAGTATGTCTCAGTCTCTTTGCTTTTTGTACTTCTTTGAAAGCTTTCACATTTTTTATATTAATAGTGTTTTTCTATGTCAGCAAAATAAGTATCAGTTGTGTGCCTTTTGGCTTGCTTTTTCTTTTGTGGAATTCACTTAGATGCTATATGAGGCTCCATTAGCATACTCACTTTTCTGCTTCTTAAAGGACGCATTTCTGAATGTGCTTCTTTGAACCAAAACCCTGAAGTAAATGAACAAGCGAAGTGTGTACTATGATGGTTTCCATATAGCCGCTCCCTTTCACTCACTGGAATTTCCTGCCTCTCCTGTTGAAGATGTTTTTATAGGGAAGTCAGCATAAAAGTGAATCACCCATGAGCCTTTTTCCCCCCAAGGGATTTCATTTAGTCAACTTGGTATTAATTTAGTTGGTACTCTTTCGTTGACTTGAACACTGTGTTTGTTGATTGTGTGAGCTGATGTTTATTAAGCTGTTAATATTTTACAGACTGGATGGGCTCCTATTTGGATTGTGTGCTCTTTTCTTTAGCAGCAGGGCTGTTCATGATTGAATCTGTGGCTGCAGTTTTGACTTTGAAAGGGGTGACAGCCAGCCCCATGCCAGACCGTTATTTGGTGACTCGAAAGGTTTTCTCCTGGAAGCATTTTTCCTTTTTCATTTAATTCACTTTGCAGTCTTGGTCTTCCTTATGGTGTGTCTTTCCATTCAGATAAACCATCATCGTCATCTTGTTATTAACTTAGATGCTAATGATAATAAATGTTATTGAGCACCGGGCATTATATGGGAAGTGCTTTATGTATTATCTATTTAACACTCTTTTTAAAATTTTATTTTTATTATTTATTATTCTTAATAGCCCTCTAAAACACACACTGTTCGCTGTTTTAGAGGTGAAGAAACCACAGGGGAGAGGGCACATAGGTAATGAACGAGGTTTTGTAGGTGGGGTATTGGATCACAGTTTTTCAGACCAGGATCATTTGGTTGAGTGGGTGGTATGCCAGTGTTCTTTGGTGTTCCTTCTAGATGTAGGCATCCATCTATCTTGGTGTTGAGGATATCATGAACTGCTCATTTTATAGATAAGGAGTTAGTTCCAGAGAGGATAGATCTGTTTTCTTCTCTGCTTGAAGAGTTCTCAGCCCCTTAGAATATAGACTTGGACCCTTCTAAATCTTAAAGGTCGTCCACTGTACAGTGGTGCTAACCCTCTTCTGTGTGTTATGGGCCACTCATCAAAGAGGCTAGGTCTTTCTTTCCATTTGGGAAACAAAAAGTCCTTTCTCCCTGCCACCGCCCCGCCCCCCCCAACATACATTTATATGTTTGTCGGCCTGATATGTATTATTCAATAAACCTTTCAGTTACATAAATTGTAACATCAAACTTTTGCTTACGTTTTTCAGACCTTCCTTCCCTCTTCAGTACAGTTCTTTTAAGATAAGTTGGGTGGCTCAGTGGGTTAAGCACCTGCCTTCAGCTCAGGTTATGATCTCAGGGTCCTGGGATCAAACCCCACATCAGGCTCCCTCCTCAGCAGGGAGTCCGCTTACCCTTCTCCCTCTGTTCCTCCCCCTGCTTGTGCTGTCTCTCTCTCTCTCAAATAGATAAAATCTTTAAAAAGAAAACAAGCCTAGTCAGAAACTGTTGATCTGGTTGAAATTCTCCATTTAACAGGGCAGAAGTCCACTTACATTTAGTTGTATGACTTGCCCAGAACCGTTGGTAACCCTCCAGAGTATGTTAAAAACAGAACAGAGGAGAATAAAGCACATTATCAGAAAAGATGGTTTTTCATTGATTATATAAACCTTTATTTTATTTTATTTTTTAAAAAAATTTATTTATTTATTTGACAGAGAGAGAGAGACAGTGAGAGAGGGAACACAAGCCGGGGAGTGGGAGAGGGAGAAGCAGGCTTCCCACTGAGCAGGGAGCCCGATGCGGGGCTCCATCCCAGGACCCTGGAATCATGACCTGAGTAGAAGGCAGTCGCTTAACTAACTGAGCCACCCAGGCACCCCGATTATATAAACCTTTAAGATTTAGAAAGACTTTTGGTTTGAGTTCCTTGTGGCTTGAGCTTGTCAGACAGTAAAATTTTCTGTGCTTTTTCCTTGCGTTTTGTACAGTCTTCCAATACTTTGTTGAAATTGTAGGAGATAGTTGTTTTGTGCAGGTGAATAAAAAAGTTTCCCACAAATAATTTTATCCATTCAAAGCTATTTTTTGAGAGCCAGTAATACTTGTATAATGGCTCATGGAATCAATGGTCTTTCAACTTCAAAATAATAATTATTGAGATAAGTCAATACTCAAAAAATTAACTCATTTAATATTTAGTGAGCACTTTATGTGTTAGGAACTGTTCTTGGTGCTGGAGACAGAATTATCAGACAGCATCCCTGCCCTCATGTAATTTACCTGGTGTGAGATGGGATAGTGGTGGTGTTAGACAGTTAATAAACATATGAGGTCAGGTAATATTAAGTACTGTGAAAAAATAATAAAGCAGGGTGAAGGGGCTCACTAAGTAGGGCAGTCAGAGAAGACTTGGATGGGGTGGTTAAGATAATTACTGATTAACATAGCATCTACTGGAATATGAACCATCTTAAGCAATGGCAAAGCAAGACTTAGAAGTTCTTCCTCACCCCGTAGTGATAATTAAAACATGAAAAGAATAAAATCAATGTGCCATCATAAACAGGTACATCAATGCAGTGGAATAGTACACAGCAATAAAAGGTCAAATTATTGATCCATGCAGCAACATGGATAGATCCGTAAGGGTATTACGCTAAGTGAAAAAGCCGATCTCCCTGGGTTATTTAAGTTGTATTATTCCATTTCAAACACTGTAGAATGACAAAATTATAGAAATGGAGAACAGGTCAGTGTTTGCTAGGTTTAGAGGTGGGAGGACAGCAGGGTGACTTTAAAGGGGTGGCAGGAGGGAGTGATGGAGTAGCAATGCCAAAGGGATGTCTTTGTTTTATTTTGCTTTTTGTATAGGTGTAGTGGATCTGGAGCCTAAAGCAAGGAGTGGAGGTGAGAACAAACTTTTCCTTGAGATTATTATTATTATTATTATTATTTTTTGTGGCAACACATTATGGGAAGTTCTTTTTCCTCTTCCAAGTGGAAACTTGTAGAATTGAAAGTGCCTATTTTTTTTTTTCGAGGAACTGAAAATATTCTGCCAGGAGGAATTTGATGCATTAATTCTATCCAGGGCTTCATTTCAGGTAGAGTAATATGCCCGTGTTTCTCTTCTGGTAACGGAGCAGTTCCTTATGATTGTAGTGGTGACTGCATGAATCCGTACATGTAATTAAAAAATGAGTGCATATAAAAAGTAGTGAAATCTGAGCAGGGTCTGTAGTTAATAATGCACCAAAGTGAATTTCCTGGTTTAGCTAATGTATTATGCTTATATACGATGCTGCCTTTTGGAAAAGTTGGGTGAAGGATGCACAGGAACTCTGAACTATTTTTGCAAATTTTGATGAGTCTGAAGTTATTTAAAACAACACCAGCACATATACCAAATCAGTTTAGGATTTGGGGAAATCTTTGTTTTGGCCTCACTCCTTAAATAAGATGGGGAAACTGAGTCTCTGAGGTGAGATGATAAACTGAGATTGCAGAGACAAAGTCTGAATCTAGACTTTCTATTTTCATTTACTCATTTTTTAATTTAAATTTTGTTAGTGAACATACAGTACAATATTGGTTTCTGGAGTAGAATTCAGTGATTCATCCCTTACATGCAACACCCAGTGCTCATCCCAACAAGTGCCCTCCTTAATACCCATCCCCCATCTAACCCAGCCCCCATTCCCCACCCACCTCCCTCCATCCACCCTCAGTTTGTTCTCTATCATGAAGAGTCTCTTATGGCTTGTTTCCCTCTCTCCTTTTTTCCTTTTCCCCCTTCCCATATGTTCATCTGTTTTCTTTCTTAAATTCCACATAGGAGTGAGATCATATGCTATTTGTCTTTCTCTGACTGACTTCACTTAGGATAATACAGTCTAGCTCCATCCACATCGTTGCAGATGGTAAGTGAATCTAGACTTTTTAACTTTCAGGTCAACATTATTTTGCTCCCTTAGAAAATAACCAGTTTTAATTGGTATTGAGCAGTTGTTGGGAGATTAGGCATGTGTCCTCCATCTTTCTCCCCAGCTTCCTTCCTTAAGTTCCCTCTGTGCGCACACGTGTGTGTGTGTGTGTGTGTGTGTGAATTCTCTTCTGTGACCTGCAGCATAGAAAAGTGTAAGATATAAAGTATGCATTGGGTGTATCATTAGATGGTTTTAGCGGTATATTTGAGTAAAACGCCTATGCCTTTCTATTATGGAGGGATTTTGTTTCTAAGCACTTGGTACAGTCTAAGTAGCATGGGGATGATGTTGGATCTCTGCCTGTGAATTAGTAGCTGAGTGGTGTTTTACTTCTGATGATTCAGTATATTTGCCTTAATTGCTGGATTAACCAATTTCTTGCCTCCCACAAAAAGCACACACATTTGTGTAAAGAGAGGGTAAATGAATGAAGTTTTAGGGACTAATTTTTGTGGTATTTAAGCAACAATAGTCTAGATTACCCACAACCTTAATTTCCTTTCATGAGTCCTATAGATGGGCTTTGTCACCATTTACACTTGATTACTTCATTGTTAACCCCAGTGATGTGATTTAGCGTGCAGAGACTTAATTATTCCTTTCTGGCCTAGTGAGAAATTTCCTTCCAATAATTGCCTCCACTGTCCTTTAGCCTCTTAAGCATTTAGTTTGTTTGGAACAACATGGTTGCTCAGAAAGCATTTCCATGCCCAGCAGTGCCTGGAGCTGTCTTTGGGCCCATAATTTATACCTTTGACATAATGACTTAGGCCTCAGTTCTTGAGCGGTGTGCCTGGTGGATGCTCTTCGTTAGACCAATGGCGTGATACGTGTGTCTGAAGTTGCAGGAAGAAAAGCACATGACTGAACGGTACTAAAGAGTACTCTTGTGGTCTCTGTGTCTCAATTTGACATTTCCTTATTTTAATAGAACAGTTATGCCAACTTCGGAAATAAGATTAGATTCTTTAAAAAAAAAGAAAGAAAGAAAGAAAGAAAAGCTTTAGTGTTTGAAAGAAGTGCTTTTCTGAGGCAGCCCCATGCAGCCCTAGTGTAGAATTGGAGAAGGTGTCACTGTCAGCATGGGGATCCGACTTGCTGGAAGAAAGGGAAAGGTTTAAGCAGGGTTGGCAAAGAGATGTCTTTGTTTTAGCTTGGTTAGTCTGTAATATAGGCATCGTTGCATCTAGAGCCCTAAAGCAAGGAATGGAGATGAGAGAAAAATTTTCCGTGAGAGTATTTTTTATTTCACGGCAGCAACATTATGGGAAGTTCTGTTTCATTTTCCAAGTGGAGGTTTGTAGAATTGAAAGTGTCTATTTTCTGCAAGGAATTGAAAATATTCTGCCAGGAGGAGTCGAAAGTATTAATTCTGCCCAGGGCTTTGTTTCAAGTAGAGTAAAATTCCCATGTCTCTGTAGGCAATTTATACAGCTTATTTAAAATCACGGGAGTGGGGGAGGCGGTGGGAAACGGGACAGCATGGTTTTAGCGCTTTACTCCTAAGGCCTCTGTCACCCAGCTTCAACATCCTATCCCTTTCCATTCCTTAAATGATATTAACCGCTCCATTTCTCTCAGAGAAGGTCTAGAATAACAATGGCATCATAGGGTAATCGGATATTCTACAATAAAAATACTTACATGCCATTCTGTTGTTGGAGGTACAGCTAATTCATTAGAAAGTAAAATATCACATTCATCACACTAATTAAAAATGTTTTTACAGGAGGTGTCTTATGTAGCCAGGTTCTACTTTTCAATTTCCATGCTTTATAAGACATTTTTTGCCTAAAATGATCAGTTTTTAGGAGAACAACTAACTTTGTTAACATAAGAAATAAATCAAAGGAACACTTACTGAAGAGATGTAGGTAATATAACAGTTATAATTGTTGAGAAATTGGGAAGCACAGCAGAAACAATTGAAACCTTTCTGTAATGTATTTCCTAGAGTATTTTTAGAGTTTAAAATATTCAGCATAATCCAGAGATTTGCCATTTGATTTCTGTGAAGTACTATCTCAAGTAACAGAATTTGGCTCATAAATGATACTTTCAAAATTCCGCACAACGATTAAAATAGAGTTCTGTTAAACTTTATTCTGATGTAATAATGAATTCAGTATTAGCCTTCTTAAACTCCCAGAGATGGCTTAAAGAGTCAGTATATTTAGTAGGCATTGATTATTTTATAGCTAGTAAATATCTGGGCAGTGTTAAGAGGATGGATACCACTCTCTTGGATGAAGATAATCAGACTCTTGGTATAGATTAAGTTGTTGTTACAGCTTAGTTAATGTATGGTCATTAGATATTGTCACCTAAGTGAGATTTTCCCCCTTCTGTTTGTATACTTCCATGGAAAAAAAAAAAAAAGAAAAGCAACCAAAATTTATCATGGTGGGTTTTCTTGATTTTGTTTGAATTTGAAATATCCATGAAAGTGTGAGAAAAGATGCTTGTTGGTGATCTAGTCTGATGAGAGGAGGTAAGAGGCAGTGCCCTACTTGCCTTCAGGGGGCTCGTCCCAGCTGTTGGCTTGAGGAGCCCATTTGTGTTGGTCTGTGGCTACTCTTCTCCAAAGAGAGTGGGATGCAATAAAACTGCCTTGACGTTGTCAAGTGCAAATATGTATAGATAGTTTTAGTGTAGTATTCAGATTCTCATGAAGTTAGTGTCTTATGACAAAAGGATTTGGGTCATGAACAAATGTATAGCAAAATCATTTTGGTTCCATAACAGTCTCTTCAACTAATGTACAACTGAAACTTTACATAATTTATTTTCATTCAGTCAGGGGTTTAAATTAGTAATGATTTCATTAAAGTAGGTCTTACTAAAATTGCAGCATTTAAACAGATGATTCTGTACTTAATGATAAAGTCTTTGAAAAGAGCATAATGGAAGCAGTGATTTTGCTACACATTTGTTCATGACCCAGATTTTAAAATCTCATGCCCAAGTAGTTTTGACTTGTACAGTGTTCCAGACAGCAATAACTGTTCCCATAGAACCAGAGAGCATGGACCTGGAACCAATGCATGCACTATATTAACATGGAGCATTAGTTAGAATTACAGGGTTCATTGAAGTATGTAAAATATAACATCCTTAACTTTCTTCCCTTGGCTAAATGAGATGCATTGGTTGTATCATTTGATGTTAAATATTTGATGGTTTAATACACTTGGGAAAATGCATATTAGTCAAATGTATTGTGAAACACAATCAGCCATGAATATTTCTAGATGCCTCATGCTCAGAATTGCTTGTAAGCTCTTTGAGGGCAGGAATCAGTTCTCACTTAATATGTTTTTAGCTATTCCCTTGCCTATATTTGTGCTTTGCTTGAAACATACTCTTATTTATTTATTTGAGAGGGAGAGGGGGTGTGGGAAGGAGCCAAGGGGGAAGGAATCTTTTTTTTTTTTTTTAAGATTTTTATGTAGTTATTAGGGAGAGAGCACAAGCAGGGAGGAGGGGCAGAGGGTGAGGGAGAAGCAGACTCTTCACAGAACAGGGAGCCTAGATGTGGGGCTCTATCATAGGACCTTGAGATCATGACCTGAGCTGAAGGCTGATGCTTAAGGAACTGAGCTACCCAGGCTCCCCAGAGAGAAAGAATCTTAAGCAGACTCCTCACTCCCATTGCAGAGACTTTAATGGGGCTGGATCTTACCACCCTGAGATCATGACCAGAACCAAAATCAGGAGTTAGATGCTTAACTGACTGAGTCACCCAGGTGCCCCTTGCATGAAATACACTCTTAAATGTTGAATAAATTAAAGGATGTGGAAACAGTACCTTTGGGAATTGTATTTTACTTGTGACTTTTTATTAATAAATAAACATGCTTAGCAAAAGTTGTTTCCATGAACTTGGAATACCTGCCTATTATCCTTCCAACCGTGCTACTGTATTCGCTGGAGGAGAAAAGATATCGACTCTGCTTCCTTTTTTAAATATTGGTCATACTCTTTTTTTTTTCCTTAAAGATTTATTTACTTATTTGAGAGAGAGCAAGCAAGCATGAGTGTGTGCACTCACATGAGTGGGGGGGGAGGGGCAGAGGGCGAGAAACTCAGTGGACCCTTGGCTGAGCGTGGAGCCAGAGGTCTAGCTTGATCTCACGACTCTGCGATCATGACCTGAGTGAAATCAAGAGTCAGATGCTCAACTAACTGAGCCACCCGGCCTCCCCAATTGGTCATACTCTTGATGTGTTAGGCAAAGAGCTTTATATTTATATTGTTGTTGGGGCATCACATCAACTGTAGGAGAAACGTTCTCTTTATTCTCATTTTAAGCGGACAACACTGAGGCACAAAATGTGAGTAGCAGGTCCAAGGTCATGTGTTTTATAATCTCTAATCAGGATTGGACCCTAGATTGTCTTACTCCAGAGCCTATGTTATCTTCCACTCCACCATGCTGGCTCACAGGCTTCCATGGGTGACCTGCTTTGGTGGAGAAGACAGACATAAACACAAAATACAGTGTGGGAGTGCCATAAGGAAGGATGAACAAAGGCTGTGGGAGCAAAGAGGAAAGGAACTTACTCTGCTTTGGGGAGCTGGAAGGCTTCGCAGCAGAGGTGACATTTGAGCTGGGTCATTCAGTCTTCTGTGGGGCAGCTGCCTTGTTTGAAATAAGCACATTTACAAGAGAATAGTAGAGCACATTCCACTTGATGGATTGGATTGACAGTTTGGAAGTAACTCCCCAGAATGATGGCTTTGTTAGGTATTTATTCTCCAAGAACCCTACCTGCCACTCCCCTTTGGTGAATTGTGGCAAGAAAGCTGTCACATTAAGCTGTCACTCAGGATATTTGTGAGAGGGGGAGGGAAGAACAAATTATGGGCAGAACTGGATATTTTCAGAACAGTCTAAAACCCGGAAAGATTGTATTTCAGAGCATTTGAACATGAACACGACAGCCTTTTTTAAGTTGTGCAAAAAGAAAATTGAATAATGAAAACTTAATTAGGCTATGGATATTTTTAAAGCTAGACATTCTGATTCTTATCCACTATAATTATGTGAAGCTCTTTGAGGGGGAGACTTAGAGGCAGAAATCAATTATAGAACTGTACAAAAGGTCCTATAGAGATTGTTTAATTGTAAAAATACTTGATCTTTTTCTGTGCGATTTTTAAGGAATGTGTAAGAAGCAGATTCAATCATGACTCGCGTTACCCTTTATCTCTGTGGTCCAGTTGTTTGCTCAAATAACGGTCTCACGCGTTTTGCTGTTTCTTTCAATGTGTGTATGTTAAGCTATTGAAAGGTTTGAGAGCCCGGTCTAGATCTTTCTAAATTATGTCTGCTAACAGTTTTATTTCTGGGGAAATGGTTTTGCGCCGCTTCTTTGAGTTGGCACTCTCCTCTCCTTCCCCAGCTCCGGCTTTCCCCACCTCCCTTCTGAACAACCCCTTATTCACTGTCCACTCCCCAAGCCTGAAATGGAAAGAACTTGCTTTGTTACTGATGATAATATTTAAGCTCTAAAATTTTAACAGTATTTCAGTTGCAAATAAATGGAAATTGTGTATTCTGTTTAATGTGTTTCAGAAAATCCCTGCTATTTTTTTTCCTTTAAATACAAGAAAACAGGCGTGTAATGCCTCATTGAAAAAAGCCTGTAGGGGTGCTTTGTGCAGGTCTTAATTAAGGGCTTTGAAAGACCAAACAAAAGGAAAAAGGAAAATGCTACAGGGTTATTGTTATTCCACCCCATTGGCTCAGCTAGCTGACCATCCATTGGAGCATTTTGTCCATGTTGAAACTGAATGACACTTTTGTTCGTGATTAACAGAGGTGAAAGAAGCCAATTATTGGGCCGTCTTTTTCCATAGAGCAGCTGCTGTTGGATTTAACTGCAGGCAAATATGGCCTTTTACTACCACAAGGATGTTGTGATGACAGTTTATTTTTATAGAACTATGTGGTGGAAAACAAAATCTGTCTGACTCCTGTTATGAATATGCCCTGGAATTTATCATGAAAGGGCGATTTTAATGTTCTAGCTGTACCACAGTTCTCCTTTTACTAATAACATCTACGGGTGTGTGTATGTGTGTACGGGTAATATATATGTGTTCACATTTTAAACAGCTTTTTACATAGGGGATCCCAACACCAAACTTACATGCTCGTTAATATGTACATTTGTAAGCTGCTTCAACTTTTCCCCAATTTTAAGCACACCCCACCCCCATTACTTGTTAAAGTTGCAGAGTAATTAGTGAAAGACAGTGGTATTGCCTGAGTCTCTAGCTGTTTTGATAATATAGACTATTTAGGTGGGACAAATGGGTCTCAGAGACCACCTACCCATTAGTGCAGACTTCTGGCCTTTCCAGCATTCAGTGGTAGGAATGTAACTTGAGTGGACTCTCCCATGTGCCCTGGTATTAAATGAACGTGTAATAATGGGGTGTAGCTGAGGGAGGGGCACAGGGGTCAGCTCTCAGATCCACCCTACTCTGATATGCTCTTAGATAGCAGGGCAGGAGGGGGGTCTTGGGGTCCCAGGGGTCAGCCTTGATTTTCCTCAGTAACACTCTGTATTTTCCTTTTTATCTTTTGCGGCATGCTGGTGCAGTGGACAGAGCACCCTTTCCAGTCTCCTTGGGCAAGTTTTTTCATCTTTCTCAGCTTATTCCCTTAGTTGGAGTTTAAAATACCTGCCTTTCAGAGAGGCTGTGAGGATTAAATGATTGAGCATGTATGTGTCTAGCACAGTGCCTGGTACCTCTACTCTTCTCCATCTTTTTTTTTTTTTTCCCCCTGGGGGGCTCCTAATATGGAAATTAGAAGCAAAGGGGCAAGAATCTAGCAACTTGGGCGCCTGGGTGGCTCAGGGGGTTAAAGCCTCTGCCTTCGGCTCAGGTCATGATCCCAGAGTCCTGGGATCGAGGCCCGCATCGGGCTCTCTGCTCGGCGGAGAACCTGCTTCCTCCTCTCTCCTCTCTCTCTGCCTGCCTCTCTGCCTACTTGTAATCTCTCTCTCTGTGTCAAATAAATAAATAAAATCTTTAAAAAAAAAAAAGAATCTAGCAACTTGGCTTCTTATCCATTTAGTTTTTTCTCACCAGATTTTCAAGTAGCAGAGGGTTGAGTTTCTGGGTATAATTTAATGAGAATAAATGACTTCCCTCTGCAGCTTTCTCTTCTTCACTGGCCTGGGACAGAACCATCATGACCCTTCTCTACATTGTAGAGCATCTGCCAACAGCCTGCAATATTGACTTGGTCTTTGAGAGCCATTGTCACAATTCATTTAAGAGTCTTCTCAGGCCTGGCTCTTGCTTCGTAATCCTGGGAAATTTCAACTTCTGTGTTTATTGGCAACAAAGCAATAATAACACTTTTAACTCATTACCTGCTCTCAGGTATGTTTTGAAGATGATTACATCATGGGCAGTTTTAAAGACCTTTATAGAAGCCACTACGTTAAAATGGAAAGGTGAGGGCACCTGGGTGGCTCAGTGGGTTAAAGCCTCTGCTTTCAGCCCAGGTCATGATCTCAGGGTTCTGGGATCGAGGCCCGCATCGGGCTCCCTTCTCAGCGGGGAGCCTGCTTCCCCCTCTCTCTCTCTGCCTGCTTCTCAGCCTCCTTGTGATCTCTCTCCCTCTGTGAAATAAATAAAGAAAAATCTTTAAAAAAAAAAAAATGGAAAGGTGAGGACACCTGGGTGGCTCAGTGGGTTAAAGCCTCTGCCTTCGGCTCAGGTCATGATCTCAGGGTCCTGGGATCGAGGCCCGCATCGGGCTCCCTGCTCAGCAGGGTGCCTGCTTCCTCCTCTCTCTCTGCCTGCCTCTCTGCCTACTTGTAATCTCTGTCAAATAAATAAATAAAATCTTTAAAAAAAATAAATAAAATAAAAAATAAAATGGAAAGGCAAAGTCCCCCAAGCTGTAAAACAAAATAAATTTTTGTGACGAACAAAGTAGCTTAGTTGTGTAGCTGCGTGGGATTCGGTTTCAGTTGAACATGCTGTTTAGTTTGTTAGCTACTGGAGTCTTCGGAAGCATTTTCATCCCCATGGGAAAGTAATATTGCTGTGATTGTACACTTCCCAGATGACGTGGTGTTAGATGTGATTTTCCATTCTTCCTCCCCATCCCAAGTCCTTGCCGCATGTTCTCTGACACTCTCCCTGGGTTGATAGTCTTTCCTATCCCAGCAGCCTCTTCACCGGTTCTTCCCGCAACCTCCGGGTTATTTGTTGCTCATCTTTCCACACCATTAAGATTTTAGCACTGAAGTTCTTGCCACTCCTCACTGCTGCCTGTAGGTCATTAAGCTTCCCTCTTCACTTACAGCCTCTGTTTCTCCTGTGGTGCATGACCTTCGGTTCTGACACCTCGCTGGTACTGTCATCTACTAGCTTCTTTGTTGGTCCCCGTTAGGCAAGACTTAGGGGGTGCCTGGGTGGTTCAGTTGGTTGAGTATCCAACTCTTGTTTTTGGCTCAGGTCATGATCTCGGAGTCCTGGCCTTGAGCCCCGCATCAGGCTCCTCACTCTGCAGGGAGTCTGCTTGGGGATTCTCTCTTTCTTTCTGCCCTTCCCTGCCACTCACACACTCTCTCTCTTCCACTCTCTATGATAATAATAATAATAATAATAATAATAATAATAATAATAATAATCGTTAAAAAGAAAAAGAAAAGAATTACAGCTGAGCACATGGTCCTCTCGTTTCTGCCACCCCAATGCTACCATAAGTTGTATTATTTACCCCACATGGATAATCCTCTCAATGCCCTGATCTCTCACTTCGCTTCTCTTCATCATACTAGGGAGCCCTGGTGCACTTCCACTTCAGCCATTCCTCATGGCCATATTCTGGACCTTGCTAGCATCCCAAACTGCTAAGTACCCGTTATTGTTGTTAGCTCAGTTTCTCCATGCCTGTCATTAGGCAAAGTTTTCAGCCTCATTATGTCCATAGGTCCCTTGATTCTTTTACTGTCTCTGCATGTATTCATTTCTTTCCCTGGCCAAATTAAGGTCTGCTGTCCATTCCTTCAGTCACTCGCCAGTGGTCCTTAACCTTCTTATCCCGTTGTCTTCTCAGAGGTGTCTTTTTGTTCAACGATGACAGCTACTTAGTCATCTTTGCTGCTTTTTTGGTGAAATACTTAGTAGGTCCCAAACTAAGTACTTAACCACCCACACCTCAGGGACATAAAAAGCGACTCATTGTTTAAGGAGGTAGTTACTATTAGAGAAGTAGTTTGTTGGAGAATGAGCTTTCCCTTAGGATACCATGTGGTCTTACTCAGATCATGTAGCCTTCTGGGCTGCCTCATCTCTATAATGAGACTGCTTGGCTATGTGATACCCAATTTTTTTCTAGCCCTTCATGTTACATAATACTAAAACTAATTTGTTCTATTTCTCCATTCCCTTAGCTATGTCACTTTAGACAAGTCAGGTGATCTGGGCCTCAGTTTCCTCATTTTTATTTTTATTTTTTATTTTTTTTATTTTTTAAGATTTTATTTATTTATTTCACAGAGGGAGAGAGATCACAAGGAGGCAGAGAGGCAGGCAGAGAGAGAGAGAGGGGGAAGCAGGCTCCCCGCCGAGCAGGGAGCCCGATGCGGGCCTCGATCCCAGGACCCTGAGATCATGACCTGAGCCGAAAGCAGAGGCTTTAACCCACTGAGCCACCCAGGCGCCCTCAGTTTCCTCATTTTTAAAAAGGGGTACTACCTAACTCTGCCTGCTTCTCAAGGTCATCAGATAGCAGGAGGATTAAAGTGCTTTGTAAGGTCCCTGGGCAGTTGTGTCCCTGTAATATGTATTTGAATCACTAGGAGGAAGGCTAAGTAAGACTCAGATAGCTGCCCCCTCCCCAAGTTTTTGATTCAGTAGACCTGGGGTCGGCCCTGATAATTTGCATTTCTAATAAATTCCTAGGTGATACTGATGCCACTCATCCTGAGAGCACACTTTGAGAACCACTGTTTTCAGGAGTCCTAGTTCTATGAAAGATTACCTCATTACCCTTTCACACAGTTTTTTTTTAGTTGTGTTAACCATATTTTTTAGTTAAAAATCAGGACAAGCCTAGAGGTCTTTGTGGGACCAAAGTTACACATTAATTGAAATTCAAACTCTTTCTGAACATCTTGAACCAACTGTCCCATAGGTAAGTATGTCAGGCTACATTTCACCAAGAATTAACTCCTGGAAATGACTGAATTTGGACCAAATACTTAATAGTAGTACAGTGTGCCCTGTAAAACCAGAATCTTTTCAATAAATACAAGATCACAAAAATCCTAAGACTTTTTCTCGAAGAAGGTGCCACGTGGAAAACTCAAGAGTTTTATGGGAATTGTCTATATCAGGTTTCACAGACTGGAGTCAGAAATGGATTTGGAGTGGCATGCCTGGCTGGCTCAGGCAGTAGAACATGCGAGTCTTGGTCTGTGGTTGTAAGTTCAAGCCCCATGTTGGCATGTTAGGTGTAGAGATTCCTTAAAATCTTTTTTTTTTCCCCAAAGATTTTATTTATTTGAGAGAGAGAGTACAAGAGGGGGAGGCAGAGGGAGAAGCAGACTCCCCACTGAGCAAGGGAGCCATGCAGGACTCAGTCCTAGAACCCTGGGGCCATGACCTGAGCCGAAGGCTGACACTTAACCAATGGAGCCATGCAGGCTCTCTGAGATTACTTAAAGTTTTAAAAAAATGGATTTGGGGAAGGGTCATCTGCTGGGCATGCAAGTGTATTTCTTTGTATGTTTTCCATGCTCTTCATACCCCTTCACTTTGGCTAAGAAGCATTATAGAAATTGTACCTCAAGGAAAATAGAGGGTCATTATTCATGTTTAAAAATCATTCCCTAGGGTTTCTTTAAGGGTACTGCAATTTAAAAGTATTGGTTCACTACCTGCTTCATAAAAGGGCTAGGATATAGGAAGGAAGTAGAGCAGAGAGAGGTAGACAGAAGAAAACTTCAGAAATGGGTGGTCTTGCCAATTCAGAATACACTTGGAGGAATGTAAAATGGTGTAGCTACTAAGGAAAACCATATGGAAGTTCCTCAAAAATTTAAAAATGAACCATATGATCCAATAATTCTCCTGAATATATACCCCAAAGATTTGAAGGCAGAGTCTTGAAGAGATATTTGGACACGGTTTCATAGCAGCCTTATTCACAATAGTCAAAAGCAGAAGCCACTGAAGTGTCCATTGATAGAGTTGGATGAACCAAATGTGGTACATACACACGGTGGAATAGCAGTCAGCCTTAAGAAGGAAAGGAATCCTGACATGTCCTATAGCGTGGATGAACTTTGAAGACATTACGTTAAGTGAAATAAACCAGTCACAAAAGGACAAATGTTTTATGATTCCATTCAGATGAGGCACCTTGAATAGTCAGATTCATAGAGACACAGTAGAATGGTGATTGTCAGGGGTTGGGGGGGGATGGTGAGTAGTGGGGGACAGAGAATTATTGTTTAATGGGTATGGAGTTTCAGTTTTGAAAAATGAAAAACAGTTTTGTGGATGGATGGAGGTGATGGTTGCACAACAGTAGGAATATGCTTAATGCCTGAACTATATACTTAAAAATGGTTAAAATAATAAATTTTATGTTATATATAACGTCACATAATTAGTATGAAAATATCAGTATTCTTGTCTGAGTTTTTCAGCCTTAGCACTGATAATTTGAAGTGGGTAATTCTTTATTATGGGGGTCTGTATTATCTGAGTTCTCCAGAGAAACAACCCAGTAGGATATAAATAAGAGATTGACTCTTACAGAGGCCAGAAAGTCCCAAGAGATGCAGTTGGAGAGCTAGAGACCCAGGAGAGCTGATAGTAGAGTTCCAGCTCAAGTCTGGATTCCAAGGCAAGAGAAGACTGATGTCCCAGTCTGAAGATGGGCAGAGGGAGCAGTTTCCCTTTGCTCTACATTTTCCTTCTAGCCAGGCCTTCAACAGATAAGGTGAGGCCCACCCACATTGGGGCGGAGGGGGAAGAAATCAACTGTACTCAGTCTGCGGATTCAAGTGTTAATCTCATCCAGAAACATCCTCACAGACACATTCAGAATAATGTTTAACTCTCTGGGTACCCTGTAGCCCAGTCACATTGACACATACAATTCACCATCACAGAGCCTGTCTGTGCATTTGTGGAGGTTTAGCACCATCCCTTGCCTCTATTCACTAAATACCAGTAACAACCCCCACCCCTCCAGTTGTGACAACTAAAAATATCTCCAGACATTGCCAAATGTCTCCCCAGGGAACAAAATTACCCTTGGTTGAGGACCATTGCTATACATTGTTCAGTTCTTAGGTAAAGAAAAATAGATATTCTTTGCAGATTTGCATTTGTTTTGCTATCTTTCTTGAATTTTTTAGATTTAGAATTTGTATGTAATACACATTAATTACCAGTTTGTATTGGGAGGAATGCAGGAAATGCTGAAACCTACTAGATTTTGGTTTTCATTCTGGTGGTGTGGCTTTGAAAAAAGCAATTGTCCCATTTTGGGCCTTAGATTTACTCATCAGTACAAGCTCAGGGGGCAGGGGTGGGCTTGGATGAACTAAATCATCTCTGTGCCTTCATTTAACATTGACACACACAAGCATCTGATTCAGGTGAGATTCAGGTAAAAATCCATAGACTTTAGAAGTAGAACCATCTTTTTTCCATGCTTAGCATGACAAGGATTAGAAGGACAGACCTAATTCCTGTTCTTTGCAGGAAATACCTGACCAGGTGGCATTCAGTAAAAATAGACACTCTTTCTCAGTCTTAACTCACTGTTTATTAATAAAACGCTCTGTAGAAAGTGTATTTTATGGAGATACATTAGTTTTAGTGATTGCTCCTAGGTATCATTTTGAAATTTTTTCAATGCTAGAAAATAGCATGTCATTGGTCTGTCTACCATGCATGGATAATTATAATTTCTTTTCAAAACAGCAATTTATTAAAAAAAAAAAAATTGGCCAAAACAGTAGGGTTCCTTGGCTATTTTTAAGGAAGAAATTGCTAAGATGCAAAATAAGGTTTAAAATAAAAACGAGTGTGTGTATATTTGGACTAACTTACATGTTTACATTGGTTGTCCTGGCTCAGCCACATAAGTGGCAGTTTGCGCTCTGGGCCAAACATTTTAGCCTTGCCATCCCCCAAATTTTAGACCCATTCCAACTTTTACGGCTCATGTTGCTGCCTAAATATTGGGTGGAAACAGCAGAAGAACCAAAATAAAATGGGGAAGGGGGTTGGTATTTGAAATTAAAACTAGTTAGTAACCCAACAGGCAGATGTGTGCCAGATTTTTTGGTGTCACCCTCTCAACCTCCCTTCAGTGCCTCCGCCCCTGCCCCTTAGACCTTCTCCTGGTTACAGTGCAGAGACTGGCTGCCTAAGGTACAGCCAAGCAAGAGGCCCGTCATACAGGTGATAGGATTTGCAAACATGTGATATTTAGGCCTGGATGTTTATGATACTTACTTGCAAGTGTGTGATAGTTGCAAGATAACAGTGGGAACAAATGATTATTACGTTAATACCTGTGACAAGGATAAGTGGCCTAGTAGTGATTTTCACTACCCTGTGGTAAACTATAATTAGAAAAATTGTAGGGCTCTTAGGATACATCTTTACTGCTGTCAGACATTTTCTTGAGATTTTCCTTACTTTTTTATTTTTTTCCTCCAACATACATGATGAAAAATTACGGAGGAAAAACTATGCAATACATGTTTTAGTTATATAAATGTCTTCACTTTCAACCAAACCAAATGAAACTCTCTTTCTTTTTTTTAACTTTTTTATTACCCTTTTTAACTTAAATTCAATTAAGTTAACGTATTTAATTTAAAGTCAATTAAATTAACATATAATACATTAGTTTCAGAGGTAGAGGTCAGTGATTCATCAGTTGTGTATAACACCCAGTGCTCATTACCTCATGTGCCCTCCTTGATGCCTGTCATCCAGTTACCCCATCCCCCGCCCCACCCCTCTCCCCTCCAGCAGCCCTCCGTTTGTTTCCTATGATTAAGAATCTTGGGTGCCTGGGCGGCTCAGTGGGTTAAACCTCTGCCTTCGGCTCAGGTCATGATCTCAGCGTCCTGGGATCGAGGCCCGCATCGGGCTCCCTGCTCAGCAGGGAGCCTGCTTCCTCCTCTCTCTGTCTCTCTGCCTGCCTCTCTGCCTGCTTGTGATCTCTCTCTCTGTGTCAAATAAATAAATAAATAAATAAATAAATAATCTCTTATGGTGAAACTCCCATTCTTATAGGATAAATTTCCTGGGTACGTAGATGGTTTCAGAACATTTCTTAAAATAATTTGTTTGTGCTTGACAGTTCCTTGTATTTGTTTTTTTTAAAGCATTATGGTGTAGTGAATATGGAGAGAGGGTTTGGAAACAGGCTGCCTGGGGGTTTGAATCCTGGCTTTCCACCTCTGCTAGGTCATCTTGAAGCAGTTCCATTTCCAGTTTTGTAAAATGAGCATAGCAGTGGTGTCTACCTCTTTCGGTTGTTGAGAGGATAAAGCGTGTGAATCATTCGCCACAGTGCCTGGCACTAAACGCCAGCTCTTTTTGTTATTGGAAGTAGCGTTGATCAGCAGAAGTGGCACTTGGTCAAATAAATGTTATCTAGAAAGGAAAATGCTGTCACAGAATTTGATTATTTATGAGAAATTGAAGGAGTTTGTATCTGGTTGGAACACCACTATCTCTGAGTTAAAATTTTTGGTCAAAAAAAGCCATCTGATGTAAGGGTGTTGGTTCCTACCTGCCTGTGCAAAATGCATGGTGAAATACGAAAAGTAGAGGTGACGTCATGGTTTTTAAGTAAGTCTGCTTTTAGTCACCTAAAGGGCCATCTTTTATTCTAAGACTATACCCTTTTGGCTTATTTTGGTGTTAAATCCCTCCTGCACCCTTTTAAAATAAGCCGATGGATGTATTGTAAATGTTCTCACACGTCAAAGAATTGTCAATCCTGCATTGGTTTCTCCAGTTGTGTGGGATTTGGGCCTGGGGATTCGGTGCTTTACTGATATATGGCACCAGAATTTTGAAAGTCCTGTCCATTATAGGAATCTTGTCTTGTGTCCTTGTCAGAGGCCTTCTATCCACTACCTGAGTATCTCTGGTGTTGAGGTAGTGGCTTCTCTACTGAAGAGCTCTAAGCATTGACAGTGTTCTTTCCTGTTACGTTTTGTGATATATTCTGCCTCCTCGTTCAGTGTAGCGGAAAGACCATAGGCTTCTACTGCAAATATTGTTCTTTGGATATGGAGGCCAGAATTCTAACTATTGAAAGGGACACAGATGTAAACACTGAGCATGTATTAGACTCTTAGGGATTGTTCATTTCCTTCCGTCTTCCTTTCCCATCTATAGCATCTGTTCATCATGCCTTGTTTTCTCACCGACAGCAACAGAGATGCATCTTCTCTGATCCACATGAGAGCTTTGGTTCCTTCCTTTCAAGTTCATCTTCTCCAGACTAGATTGCCTGTGTTTTTAGTGGCTCCCCTAGTCAGCATTTCGAGGTCCCTCTCCTTCCCAGCCGTCGGTTTTTGAGGCAGACTGTGCGAATTCTCTGTGCGCCAAGCCTTCTGCATGGGCGCCTAGTATCGGCACAGTAGTAGTAATAGCACCTCAAGTTCACAGAGGGCTCTATAGTTATGAACAACGCCTTCCTATCTCCCCAGACTTGTGGCCGAGCAGACGTTCTTTCTCCCATTTGCCTGTGAGGAGCCTGAGAGCCTTTCTAAGAACAGACAAACATCATTTAATTTTAGAATTGGGAAGGCTTTGCATATCATGCCAGAATCTTGTCCCTGAAGAGAAACTGGAAGCTCAAAAGAGTCAAGGGAATTGTCTCAGGCCCCATGGCCAGAGTTTGGCCAGAGCCCTGGGGAATTCGACTTCGTTTTGAAGTCTGGTTTTAGCCCAGAAGTTGAACCACTGCACTGTGCTGTCTTTCTGTTGTGTAGTGGGTGAAGAGAAGCATTAAGCAAATAAAAACATGGCTTTTTAGCATAAGGAATTCGTACACGACTAGGGCAGATAATCTGTTTAGTTCCCTAAAAAAAAAAAATCTCAGCAGCCAAAGTGATGATGGCTACACATTTTGGGAAGGAAGTCCACATTGAGTGTGATTGCTCAGGAAGGATATTTTGTAGAGACGTTGAAGAAAATTAGATTCGGTTTTAGGGGTAACAGTAGAAGGGTGTCCTGTGTGAGGGGTCTAGGGCAGTGTTCCTTAAAATATCTGTGGTGATGGGCCAGTTTTGTTTAATTTTGGATCTAGTGTGGTTTGATACTTTTGTAAAACGTAACAAAGGTGAACTTTTAGAAAAATAAAATGGAAAAAAGAAAAAAAATACAATGGAAAAATACCAATCCAAAGTTTTTATTATTCGATTTTTGGCACAAAATGATATTTATCTATTTGCTAGGATATGAACTTTCAGTATCTCTGCTGGCCTTATGGTGGGATTTTAACAGTTTACGGATTGGCTCCGTGTTTTGAGTAGCACTCGTCTAGTATGAACAAAAGTGGGGAAAAGTGGGCTGTGGTGGCAGGGAGGGGCTGGGGCACACAGGTGGTCTGAGGAAAGCAGGCCTCGCCAGAGCAGGAGAGTGTAGGAGAAGCCGGGGAGGAAAAGGAATTAAGGTGGTGGTGACTGAGAGAGTATCTCAACTTCCAAGGGGGAAGGGGAGCTTAAATTTGGCACGGTCAGCAATGGGGAGCCCCTGCAGGTTCTTAAGCAAGGGAGTTAACATGTCAGTGGCATGCTGTAGGGTACCCTTGGATATTTGAGATATTTGCTGCTGTGTGTAAGCTCTGTGTGTATTTAAAAGTCCTTTGTTTCATGTCAGCTACTCTTCCATGATTTCTGTTTTTCTTCATTTTCCTCTGTTTATATCATTCAAGTAGCAGAAATAGCTGCCTTGTATTTGCCTTTGGGCCTTGTCTGGGATGGGTACTTCTGTCCAGAGCAGGATAGCCATTTCCCCACACTCTTTCTCCTGTTACTTTCCCACCTTCTGTGCAGTTGCATTCAGCTGCAGGTGACTTCCAGAAAACTGTAACTTTTTAAGCAATACAGTTGACCCTTGAACAACACTGGTTGTGTTTTCCTGAGAATGTATTTTCTCTTCCTTACGACTTTCTTAATAATGTTTTCTTTCCAGGGCGCCTGTGTGGCTCAGGTAGTTAATTGTCCAACTCTTGATTTCAGCTCAGGTCATGATCTCAGGGTTGTGAGATTGAGCCCTGAGTTGGGCTCTGTGCTTAAGGTTCTCTCTCTCCCTCTGTCCCTCACGCCCCTGCCCCCCCATAACATTTACTTTTCTCTATCTTACTTTATTGTAAGAATATAGTATATAATACATATATAAACGGTGTGTTACTTGACTGTTTATGTTATTGAAAAATCTTCTGGTCAACAGTAAGCTGTTAGCCATTAAGTGGGGAGTCAAAAGTTGTCCTTGGAGCTTTGACCGTGAGGGGAGTAGGTGGGGATGTCAGTACCCCGAACACCTGTGTTTTTTAAGGGTCCACTGTACTTGTTTTAATTCTGATCATTTGTAAAGCAAGGTCAAAGATGGGGACTGGGGAGAGAGAGGGTGTTTAGTTGGAAGGGGCTCTGTGGAAAGGAGTATTGAGGGGACTGTAAAGACAGCTCATCTAAAGTGGGATCAGTGCTCCTAATATAGGGAATGCCTTTTTGTTTGTCCATGGGAGAGTGACAGTGCTTTGCTATACAGAACAGTATTTTGGTCCTGAACTCCCATGGCTACGAATTTGCCCAATAAGCAATAGGACATGGACATGATGTTTAACAGCCCACATGTATGGAGCAAATAGAATCCTAAGGAGAGAAGTGGCGTGGATTGTACCTTATTTTGAAAAGATTGCTTTGGGTGCTAAGTGCGGGTTGAATTGGAGAGGGATAAGCATGGAAGCAAGGAGACCAGCTTGGAGGCTACTGCAGTGGTCCAGCCATGGCGAGAAAGGGTGGGGAGAAAGGATGGAGCTGTTGTTCTGGTGTTTATCACAGTTGGAAGCTCCTCATGGGGGCCCGGGAAACAGCTAAATTATAGATTATACATGCTGTTTTAGAAAGCAGAGAAGGGCAAAGAGTGTTTTAGAAAAATAGCTGCTATCACGAGTTATTTGAATGCCTGCCCCTCTGTTCCCCTGAGAGTGAACCCTCAGCTATTGGGAAAACTTGGCTATCCGGAACAACTCATTCTCTGAGAGGTCTCGTTTAGCTATATTAATGTGGAGTATAATCTGTGTGTGTGTCATTGCTTAATTGTTGGCATGTAGTGACTCAACTGGTAATTTAAATTAATAGACTGTGCATATAAGCACACTATTGTTCTTCTTAGATCTCGATGGAGCTTTGATTGGCACTTAAGTGATGGTGTACTTGAATTAATTACCATAGCTGAGCAGGAGCTGGGAAAACACATTAGGAACAAAATAGAGAGTTGTGATGTAGGGGTGGAAGGAATACATTCAAAGTGAGAGTGAGTTGAGAATACATGCCCCTGGACGTGGAGAACGGAGTCGATGCCAGGTACTCCCAGACACAGACATCTGGGGCTCTGTGGACACCAGGGCTGCCTCAGGAGGCGTGCTCAGCCAGTAGCCTCAGCTGCTGACTGAAGGTGGATCCCACCCTCCTGCCCCTGCCCTTTCCGGCCCCTGCGGGAGGAAGATGCGCAGTGTAGGTCCCCCTTCCCTGTCTGTCAGGATCCGAGCCCAGGCAGTTCCACCTCAGGCAGGCTTTTCCTCACATGTTTACACACATCCTCTTTAAACCTTGTGTTACTTTTCCTTTTCTCTTTTAAATCTTGCCCAGTTACCTCAGGAAATTCTCTCCCTTTCTTTGTTCTCTTCCCAGAGCCAAAATAAAAGGGAAAAAATTTTCTAGTTATGGTTAATATTCATGAGATTCATGCTGTGATAAACCTATTGACAAATGATCTAATTACCAAATCCCGTGGCTAATATAGTTACTGATTACTTGGCAGCATTTGACAGGGTAGTACTTCATCTCCTTGAAGCTTTTGCTCGAGATTCTTCCCTCACCTTCCTGGTCATTCCCTTCCTATTTGTCTCTCAAATTGCGTTTGCTTCTAAAAAATTTTTTCTCAGTCACTTTCTTTCTTGCTGTGCACGTCCTCTCTGGGCAATGCCATTTGCTGCTGCAGTTTTGATTCTCCATGTTGCCATCTCTACATCTTTACCCCCTCGCTGACGTGTCCTCAGTTCTGGGCTTGAGTTTACAACCACTTGCTGATAACACCACACAACTGAACAGACCCAGTGCATGTTTCCCTCCCGTTACGTCCCCAGCTCATGGCGGCATCACTGTCCCAGCTCTGTAGACAAGCCACCACAGTGTCTTCTCCAGGGTTCACCCTTGTTTCTAAGCCTCTAATCGTGAAACTCGGCTGGTTCTGCCTCGGAGAGCGCTCTTCTCTTTTTCCCTCTCTGTCCCTTGTGCTGCCGTTTTGGTTCTAGATCTCCCTACCCTTCACAGTTGCTCTCCACCTCAGCCATCTTGCCTCTACAGTCGCCCTTTCAGACTACCACCTGATGTGTTTGTACATTTGTTGGCTTATGCCGGGCACCCAGGGAATGCTCACAAAATGCTAGTGTAATCCACCTTATTCCAAAAAGAATTTAAGATAGTTTACAAAAAAGTGTAACATAAAATACAGAATAAGTGAATGAGAAGGTTAAGACCATCCCAGACTTGAATTAGGACAAGAAAAGATCACTTGCCGACAGGAATTACTGAAGCAAAGCACCTAAGGTATACATTTGTGAAAGGAGATGGGTTACAGTTTAAGCTTGGAGAATCTTAGTATCCTATAGGAAGGGGGAGAGATTCCACATTGTCCAAAAGATAAAAAGGACACGTTGTGCTGGAGAAACACAGCTGTTCTGGGAACTGAGGTCAGAGAGAACTTTTCCCCCAAGGGCTCAGTAAAGGGAATACTGTGTAGTTTCACAAATCATAACCTCACCACATTCCTCCAGTATCCGTGGCAATCAGTTTCATGGGGCTGCTCATTCCACCATCAGTGTAGTAGGCCAGTAGTAGAGTGCCCACATGGAATTTCAGTAAAGCTAGTTGTAAAGGTATGCAGAATGTAAAAATTGTGCCCACCCACCAGAATTTCTTTGCAAATCAGCCTTCTTCATGTTTCTTTAAAAAAATCTTGCAGAGCCTCTTGTTTCTGTGCTCACACTCTTTGTTACATGAACAGTCTTTGTCCTCAGTAACCTGGGCCCCTGCCATCATTCTGGCTTTGCCCCTCACCTGAACTCCACGTTCCAGCCAGGCCAGTCTGCTTGCAGTTTCCTGACTGGTTCTGTCCTCTAGAATCCACCTGCATGCAGACAGTTCCTGTAGCTTTGGAGACCCTTCTCTTTCTCTACCTTTTTTTAAGATCGGAGGGAACAGTTTACTTTTCATACCAATAAAGATTTGTTGAACAACAACAGCAAAAGGTGTAAGTTCTTTAAACAACTGACATATTACCATCAATGCATCACATCTTATAAAGGTAACCAGAATTCCACTTGAGTAATTTTGCCTCATTTTAAACTTCAAGGACCAGTATTCCTAGTAAGTAAGAAGGTACTTTTCATCTATTTACTTGGTTGAGTACAGGTGGTATTGGTTTATCTGTTTCCATGTTTTGGTTGTAACATTTGTTCATTAGTTGAACTACAGTGAGGGACTCTACCTACGGCTTACCCATTAACCTCAGAATCTTTTTTTTTTTTTTTTTTAAGATTTTATTGAGAGAGAGTGAGAGAGCATGAGAGGGGAGAAAGTCAGAGGGAGAAGCAGACTTCCCATGGAGCCGGGAGCCCAATGTGGGACTCGATCTTGGGACTCTGGGATCATGACCTGAGCTGAAGGCAGTCCCTTAACCAACTGAACCACCCAGGTGCCCTAACCTCAGAATCTAAGCACCATTTAACACATTGCTCCTGGAGAAGTTGTTTTCCTAAGTTCCAAAGCATATTGCTAAAAACATCACTGCCACATGCCGCATTTGAAGGTAATAGAAAGATCCCTGGACTTGGATTTATCCCTTTTTTTTTTTTTTTAAGATTTATTTATTTATTTGAGAGAGAGAGAGCATGAGCTCGTGAGTGGGGTGAGGGCCAGAGGGGGAGGGAAAGAGAGAACCCCAGTCAGACTCCCCACCCCCCTGCTGAGTGTGGGACCCAATATGGGGCTCCATCCCAGGATTCTGAGATCATGACCTGAGCCGAAATCAAGAGCTGGACACTCAACTGACTTAGCCACCCAGGCGCCCTTGGGATTTATCTTTTTGATTCTGAGCTTGGTTCTTTAATTAATTAATTATTTAACACCCTCCCCCCCGGGAGGGTCCCAGTTGCCTCATTATTAAAATGAAATGGTGAGATTAGATGGTGATCAGGTGATGATAACAGTAAAATAATAATTGCAGAGTTTGATTGAGTTTGGGATGTGGGCCAAGTGCTGGGCTGTGCACTGGAAGTCCCATCATCTAACCCTCACAATGATGTTCTGAAGCCAGAAGTCTTATCCCCATTTTGACTGAGGAAACTGAGGCACACAGAGTTTAAGGGACTTGCCCAGGGTTATATAGCTGATGAGTGAGCAGAGCTGTATGCAAACCCAAGGCATTTGGTTTGGCTTCTGGGGGAAGCATTTAACCACTATGCTTTCTAGTTCAGTGGTTCTGTGAGATGCTATTTTTAGGAGAAAGCCTGTATTTTAAAATTTTTGAGGAAGAAAAATTAGTTTTACTGAAATCCAAATTTACATCATTCCTCCCAAGCTATTTTTAAATCCAGGAACTTGTATTTAAATGAACACTTTGCTCTCTTTCTTGCTTTTCACCAAATATGTTTGCGTGTAGGGTTATTATTTGATTATAGCAATTAGACTTTAGGAGGAAATCTGTCATTAACACTCTTTGCTGTCCATAAGAAATATTGTGTTCCTGACTGTGTTCCACAATCAGCTCAATTATAAAAATTTGTAAAAAAAGAGGATAGTTTATATGCCCTTTCTTTCTTTCCTCCCACAGCCAGGCCATTGGCTTCCTTTAGATTACTGGAAAATTAACCCTTTTTTTTAAATTTATTTTTTTGGAAATGCTAAGTATGTATTTGCTACCATGACCGTTAAAGCATTTAACAGTGTCTGGCATGCCATTCACTTAACTGTGGCCACACAGTATGCCATAGGCGTGGGACACAGTAGTGAGCAAAGTACATACCCCACCCTTATGGAGTATATGGTCCAGCTGGAGGAGGAGGAAGAAATTGATCAAAGCCATATTTACAAACTCTACGGATGTTTGGTAAGTTGTGTGTTTTCATATTATTATCCATATAGTATTATACTGATGAGGAATTCGCCTTTTATTCAGACCTTCCCCAAGCAGTCCAAACCAAGATTTCTACTTCTTCCCATCACAACTCATTCAGCATCATTCAGTCAACCCTACTGCTGTTAGTGGGATGATTTAACTTATCATTCCAATGACAGTACCTGTGAAAGGGAAAAGGAGCACCATTAATAATTATGCCGAGACAATAGATATAAGCTGGGGTTGTCTCAGGCAGACTGGGGTTTATTGCTATCCTGCTTATTGGTATCTGAATTGACCTTACAATCTTACAATTTTTGATTATGGGTTAAGCTCTTTTTGGATTGTGTGTATGTGTGTGTGAATGTGAGTCAGAAGTGTTTATCTGGTTTCACTGGGGGTTAAGGTATTAAATATTCTCTTTCTTTTAGGAGCTTGCTTTCTCTCTCCCCCCCTCCTTCCCTCCCTTCCTTCCTTCCTTTTTTGAAAGATTGTATTTATTTATTTGACAGAGAGAGAGCGAGTGCAAGAGAATACAAGTAGGGGGAGCAGCAGAGGGAGAGGGAGAAGCAGACTCCCCGCTGAGCAGAGAGCTGGACATGGGGCCTAATCCCAGGACCATGGGATCATGACCTGAACCAAAGACAGACACTTAAAGACTGAGCCACTCAGGTGCCCCAAGAGTTTATTTTCTAAGATATTATTTCTTCTCTTCTTACCAACTAATAACATAACTGCTCCAACAAACATTGTCAACTCCAGAAATGAGAGATTTTCTTAGATAAACAACCTAAACCAATAACTCTGAACATATTTTGGAGTTCCTAGAGTGTATCTGTGTCTTTCTTTTTTTAATAACCAAATTTCAGGGTAGCCCATTGTTTTCTGTCCAAGGTAAGAAATAAAGATCATATGATCCATGTTGATTGCTGAAATTAAAAGGAATTAGTTTTGTTTTCGGGACTTCTTAGAACTTAAAAACTTGCTACAAATGGAGCCATTCAGGAGTGTTACAAAGCCAAATTTGAGAATATTTTCTCAAAGATTTAGGACTATCTTAGATTTGATTGCATAGCTTCTTCTATGGTGAATAAATCATTAGTGTCTTTAATGAGTTGTTAAGTCATTCCCAAGGGAATATCTTGAACGACTTTTTATAAACCATCATTATCAATGTCTGTTGTCTTGTAGTCAACAGAAATGATTGAGTCATCTTAGTTACAATTTTGAGTCATTCCTTTAAGGATAGAATATGTTTTATAAGCCTTTTTAAAAACGGCCATCAGACGGGAGAAGGGAGAGTGTGTGGTGTGTGTGTTTGGGAGGGGTACTGCATGCCTCATAACCTGAAGGGAAACAGTTGCTCCACAAAGCCTGCATTAATAGGTTGGTGAAATCTCAGCCTGTCTCTGAGTTTAGGCCTAGATCTTTATCATTTAATATTTTTTTCTTGTCTCCCTATAATGAGGTCAGTGCCTCAGCGTCTTAGAAATTGGAGCTTTTCTTGCCTAGGAGGATTATTGGGTATACAAACAGTGATTTATCATATACTTCTAGGAACCCCCATAGAGAGAAGAACAGATGAACACAGAACTTCAAGAAGAGCTAGACAATATAAGAAAGTGCCAGTGAGAGCTGAAGAAGAAATAACAGAAGCGAAAAATACCCTAGAGGCAATAAACAGCTGGTTGGATGATACAGGAGCTGGGATTAATGATCTGGAAAACAGGGTAGTGGAAATCACCCAGACTGTACTTCAAAAAGAAAAAAGGATTTTAAAAAATGAGGATAGTTTAAGAGGCTTCTGGGACAATATGAAGCAGACCAGCATTCATATCTTAGGGGTCCAGAAGGAGAAGAGAAAGAGAGAAAGGGCAGAAGACTCATCTGGAGAAGGAGTAGCTCTGAAAACTTCCTTAACTGGGGGAAGGAAACATACATTTGGGTCCTGGAAGTACAGAGAGTTCCAAACAAGATGAACCCAAAGAGATATACACCAAAATTCATTATAATTAAAATGTGAAAAAAACTAAAGAGTCTTAAAAGCATCAAGAGAAAGCAGTTAGTTCTGTATAAGGGAACCCCATAGACTATCAGCCAGTTTTTCAGCAGAAACTGCAGGCCAAAAGGGAGTGCCACGATATATTCAAGGGGCTGAAAGGAAAAAAACTTACAGCCAAGAATACTCTACCCAGCAACATTATCATTCAGAATTGAAGGGAAGATAAAGAGTTTCCCAGACAAGCAAAAGCTAAAGGAGTTCATTGCTACTAGCGCAGCTTTATAAGAAATACCAAAAGGGACTTGTTTAAGTGGAAAAGAAAAGGCCATACACAGAAATAAGAAAATAAATGAAAGAAAATAATCTCATTGGTAAAGCAAATGTATAGCAAAGGTGGTGGATCAGCCACTAATAAAGCTAGTATGAAGTTTAAATGACAGAAATAGTAAAATCAACTATAATCACAATAGGTTGTTAAAGGATACACAAAATAAAAAGGTGTAAAATAGGCTGTCAAAAGCAAAAGTGTATACACATCCCTATCAGTAATTACTTTAAATGTAAATAGACTAGGGGCACCTGTTGATATCTGACTCTTGATTTCAGCTGAGGTCATGATCTCAGGGTCCTGAGATCAAGCCCTGCATCAGGCTCCATGCTGGGTGTGGAACCTGCCCAAGATTCTCTCTCTGCCCTTTCCTTGTTTATGTGTATGCTCTTGCTCTCCGTCTCTCTCTTTTAAAAAAAAACAAGTGGACTAAATGCCTTTTTTTAAAAAAAAAGTTTATTTTCAAAGTGATCTCTTTACCCTATGTGGGGCTCAAACTCATGACTGAGATCAAGATAGCATGTTCTTCTTGGGGCACCGGGGTGGACCAGTTGGTTAAGCGACTGACTTTGGCTCAGGTCATGATCCCGGGTCCTGGGATTGATCCCCGCATCGGGCTCTCTCCTCAGCGGTGAGCCTGCACCTCCCTCTCCCTCTGTGATCTCTCTTGCTTTCACTCTCTCAAATAAATAAATAAAATCTTTAAAAAAAAAAAGATATCATGCTCTTCCAACTGAGCCAGCCAGATGCCCTTTATTTTATTTATTTATTGTAAGTGGACTAAATGCTTTAATCAAAAGACGTAAGGTGGCTGAATGGATAAAAAACAAGACCCATCTATATGTTGCCTACCAGAGACTCACCTGAGATCTAAAGACATGCAACGACTGAAAGTGAAGGGATGGAAAAAGGTATTTCGTGTAATGGGAAACAAAAAGTAAAGCTGGGGTAGTAATACTTATATGAGGTAAAATAGACTTTAAAACAAATGCGGTAGCAAGAGACAAAGAAGGGCATTACGTAATGAGAAAAGGGTTAATCCAACAAGAATATGTAGCACTTGTTAATATGGACCCCACATATATATAAAGCAACATTAATAGACACAAAGGGAGATATTGACAGTAGTACAATAATAGTAGGGGACTGTAACACTCCATTTACATCAATGGATAGATCATCCAGACAAAATTAATAAGGAAACATTGGCCTTAACACAGATGGACTTAATAGATATATACAGAACATTCCATTCAAAAACAAAATACAGGGGCACCTGGGTGGCTTAGTGGGTTAAAGCCTCTGCCTTCCGCTCAGGGTCCTGGGATTGAGTCTCGAGTCGGGCTCCCTGCTCAGCAGGGAGTCTACTTCCTCCTCCCTCTCTCCTTGCCTCTCTGCCTACTTGTGATCTCTCTCTCTCTCTGTCAAATAAATAAATAAAATCTTATAAAAAACAACAAAATACACATTCTTCTTAAGTGCACATGAAAAGTTTTCCAGGCTAGATCGCATTTTAGGCCACAAAACAAGTCTCAATAAATTTAAGAAGGTTGAATTATTTCAAACATCTTTTCCTAGCACAACAGAATGAAACTAGAAATCACTTACAAGAAGGAAAATGGAAAAGACTCCAACATGTAGAGACAAACAACATGCTGCTGTACAACCAATGGGTCAATGAAGGGATCAAAGAAGAATAAAAAAAAATACTTTGAGATCAGTGAAAATGAAAACACAATGGTCCAAAATCTATGGGGTGCAGCAAAGCAATCCCAAGAGGGAAGCTTATAAAGGAAGACTTTTAAGTTACTAAATACATTGAGCCAACCTTGTGCTGAGAAAGCAGCTGCAGTTGTGATTCCATTGGAGGGGGGTGCTGTTGTGGAAGAATAAGAAATATTTGGCTTTAATAGCCAAACCCTTGAATTCATGGTTCTAACTATATTTCACAGACGATGTATACAAACTTGAGACTTCGCAGTCAGTAAGACAGAAACACACATACACTGGATCAAAATTCCCCAAAACAATACTTACTGTTACTACATCTGATATATTTTGTTTTTTCTATTTTATTTTATTCTTTCCTATTTAAATTTTAAAAAGTTGGCTGTGACCCATTGAAATGATTTCATAACCCATTAATTGGTTGGGAGTTGAAGTTTAAAAAAAATCCGCGTCTAAACAGAGAAGTTTTCGTGGGTGTGCGTGTTTGAAGGCAGGACCGTGAAGTAATGTTTTCCTATCAGTGGTGTTAATAAGTGTAGCCGTAATAAAACATAAACCGTTTAGTTAATTAGAATATTTACCATAATAAATGCTGTTGGATTGATTTCTTTATGAATAGTGCATTTTGTCTGCGAAGATGAAGTAATTGAGTGTTTCCAATCTGCCCAGCTGACAATCCTTACAATACTTCTTGTTGATGTTAAATGGACTATTGAAATACCATTCTGTCTGTGTGTCTTGGCTGGTAATGAGCACTGTTTTGTCATCGTTAGGGTTACCAGAACAGCTGTTGACACCCAAAGAATGCCTGAGAACACCCGTTAAGTAGCAAGAAAACAAGGAATATTAGAGTTTAACCCTTGTCTGTTCCATGTGATGCCAGATGCTAGGGTACTTGATCAAACTATAGAAAGAAAAGCAATGTTCTTTTTCTCTTTGGCGTTCATTTTTTTTTTGCCATTTAGTAAGCATTATTCCAAATTTCAAGCATTTTATATTTTTCTCGTTAGAGCACATCGCAGACTTGACAACTAGACTCTTTAAAAAGACAAAAACAAAAATCTCCAGAAACAAATGGAACTTGTTTCAATATTGGAAAATATTGAATTAGCCTATTTTAGTTTTTAAAGGTACCCCTTTAAGGACGTATAATTTCAACCACACCTGCCTTTCGTCGTGGTGTGGTATTTTCACACCAGTGTTTTGTTCTCTCTCTTTACTAACTTGTTGGGTTAGCATCTCCTTGAAGAACACACCCTTAAATGTCTCCTAGGCTGTATTGCTTCATTGAGGGCATAAACAATTACAGCATAAAATATTACCTTTGGAAATGAAGTCATGCGTCTTTCTTAATTGCTGAACCCTTGTAATTCTGAAGGGGGTATGTTTTAAAAGTCTGCTTCTTCACACACTTGCTAACACAAGCAAATGTGCCTGCGCATATGGGAAAAACATGAATCTAAGAGTTGCTTATTTTCTCCTAATTATGCATGGAATGTGCAGAATCAGGAATGCCAAAGTAGGAGTCATAATGATAGATTTGGAAAGGACCTGAGAAGTAACAAGTCCATGATATCTTACAGTCGGGGAAGCTGCGGGCTGCATTTCTTCTTTCCCTCCTTTCCTCCCATTATAATAATATATAGCTGCCAGAATGATCTTTCTGCTGCAAACTTGATATGCTTAAAGTTCCTCAGGCAGCTCTGATTTCTTTTTAAAAAAAATTTTTTTAAGATTTTATTTACTTATTTGTCAGAGAAAGAGCAAGCGAGCACAAGCAGTGGGAGCCCCAGGCCGAGGGAGAAGCAGGCTCCCGGCTGGGCAAAGAGTGGGACTCGATCCCAGGACCCCCTGGGACCATGACCTGAGCTGAAGGCAGACACTTCACTGACTGAGCCATCCAGGAGTCCCTGACAGCTCCAATTTCCAGAGGTCACATCAATAAGGCTTTTGGGGATGTACATTCTGCTAATCTTGGTAGCTTCTCTTGCCACCTGTAGCCGTACTAGCTTGTAATGTTCAAGTTCCTGGATAGTTTTCTCTTTTTGACCACTCTGGTTTTACCTCATTCACTGTGCTTTCACACGTGATAGTCCCTGTGCCTGGAAGGCACCCCTCCCCAAACAAATAAGTTATCTCGTAACTCTAAGTCTTTCAAATTTTTTTCTCCGTGAATCTAGTGAGGACTACATTTTTCATGAACCAGTATATAAGGAAAAATCTAAATGATGGTTGCGAAACAATACTGATTCTTTTTCTTCCTTCCTTCCTTCCTTTCTTTCTTTCTTTTTTTTTTTTTTAAGATTTTATTTACTTATTTGACAGAGAGAGAGGTTACAAGTAGGCAGAGAGGCAGGCAGAGAGAGAGGAGGAAGCAGGCTCCCCGCTGAGCAGGGAGCCCGATGCGGGGCTTGATCCCAGGACCCTGAGATCATGACCTGAGCCGAAGGCAGAGGCTTTAACCCACTGAGCCACCCAGGCACCCATCTTTCTTTCTTTTTTTTAAAGATTTTATTTATTTACTTATATGTCAGAGAGAGAGAGAACATAAGCAAGGAGAGCAGCAGGCAGAGGTAGAAGCAGGCTTCCTGCTGAGCAAGGAGCCCAACGTGGGATTCAATCCCAAGACCCTGGGATCATGACCTGAGCCAAAGGCAGACACTTAAGCAACTAAGCCACCCAGGTGCCCTGCCGGTCCTTTTTCTATGTGATGTATTTAACTTTGATATTAGCTCTTTGTTATATATATTTTTAAAAATGCTGTGTTCTACTTGCTAAATAGATTTCATCTCCCTCTCTGTGCTACCAAGTTGCTTTGGGAAGGTTGGAAGTGTTTGGGGAATGTTTTTAGTTGCACTACTTAGTGTGCTGGTGGGAACAGGGATGCCAAGTGCCCTATAGTGAGCAAGATTGTCTTGAATAATGAAGAATTATTCTGCTCAACATGCCAATTGGGTCTCTGCTGAGAAACGGTGCCAACCTAATGAGTGAGCACACAGATTGAAATAGCAGACCTCTATAAAGTAACATCTGTCCTTTACACCTTGGCACAACAGCCTCGCCTTTGGAAGTCTTCCTCCTGTTCCAGGTTTGGTTGATCATCTTCCCTTGCTATGCCACATGTATCACAGTGTTCACTTGTCATTTATTATTGCCTTGCTGCTGTCTCAGGATGCTCTTCGGGTAAGCACTATCTTACTTGCCTTTCTGTACCCAGTGCCCAGCACACAGGCACAAACCCAGTAGGTGCTTAGTAAAGAGAGGACGAAGAGGCTTGGCCCGATGTCCTGCTGTAAGTGGATAGCTGTGTGACATCATTTGGTGTTGGGTGAACCTGGGAAAGAGAACCTCTAGCCATTGGATTAATTCTTTTTCCTGTGGGAGAAATGTGAGGAGGTAATATATATGCTCTTATTTAGAAAAGGCTGGTGTTGAGGTTTAATTTGCATACAGTAAAGCTCTCACTTTTTAATATACAGTTCTAAGGGTTTGGATACCTATAATCATATAACCATCATCAAAATCAAGATATAGAGCATTTCTATCACACCAAGAAGTTCTCCCGTGCCCGTGCGTAGCCACCTTTTCTCCCACTCCATCCCCCACGGTTGTTGGCCACCACCTATCAGTTTTCTGTCGCTAAAAGTTTGCCATTTCCAGTATGCCATATAAATGGAACACGGTTGGCAGCCTTTTGAGTCAGGCTTTGACTTAGCATTAGGTATTTGAGATTCATCCGTGCTCCTGCTGTATCAGTAGTCTCTTTTTTGTTGTTGGATATTATTCCATTGTATAGATACACCAGAGTTTCTTTATCCCTTCACCAGGTGGAGGGTGTTTGGTTTTTTTCCAGTTTTTGACAGTTATGTATACCTTGCATTACTGAGTCATATGGTCATAAGCACATATTTAATTTTATAAGAAACTGCTGCACTGCTTTCCAAGTGGTGTTACCATTTTGCATTTCCACCAGTATAGTGTGTGGCAGTTCCTGCTGTTCCATATCCTCATCAGAACTCGGCATTTTCAGCATTTTTTTTTTTTGGTCATATTTTAGCCATTCTGATAGTTGTGTGGTGTGGTATCTTGTGATTTATTTTGCATTTCCCCACTGGCTAATATTGAACATCTTTTTTAGGTGCTTTCTGCCATTTGTATAATCTTCTTTGGTGAAGTGTCTGTTCAGATCTTTTTGCCCACTTAAAAATCAGGTTTATTTTCCTATTGAGTTTTGAGAGTTCTTCCTACATGTAGATACTATTCCTTTATCTTATGTGTTTTCCAAATATTTTCTCCCAGTCTCTTTCATGTCTTTTCATTTTCTTAGCAATAGCAATATAGTCATTAATAGAAAAATTCTAAAAGGGCCTGAAGTGGAGGTTTTAATCCACTAGAGTAGATGATCATAAAATGAATTAAACATTCTTCTCTGTATCTCCTATAGCAAAAAAGTTTTCATTTTTTAAGATCTGAAGTTGGTATTTTCTCTAGACTTTCTGTATTGTTAAGAAAGTTATATACAAGGATATTCAAGTACTTTAAATAGATAATGACTTTACAAGGTGATAACTTTTCTCTACAGTAATTAAAATTTATTTTTAAGTATCATTATGGTGGGTGGTAGCAGATACCTTCTTCAGTACTGTGAGCCTGCAGGGAAGCAAGTTTTGGATTCTTTCTGCTGGAAAGCACTGCATTTTTGTATTTGGAACACCAGGAAGTGCTCCAGATAACACAGAGCCAATTCCTCTTGCCTAAAACTGCAGTAGAAATGTTGCACATGGCATCAGAGGGGTGTCTGTTGTGACATCTAGTTGGACTCTAGTAGTGCTAAACCATGTAAGGTCAGGAAGATATCTTGGGAGCAAAATCTGAATGAAATGGCCTATAAACTGTTTGGCCTCATTTCTGCAGTATAAAGAGCTACATCTTCACATAGACATAGCTGCTCTGGTTGCTTGCAGAATGCAGTGGTGCATATTTTAAAAGGTAAACTTAATTGGATGTTGCAACAATATATTGTGATAGTAAGTGAAGAAGAGACTGGAGTGATGGATTTTGATTAAAAAAGAAAATAACTATGAGCACATCTTCTGATAAAAGGAGCCTCACCACACTAGCACTCTGCCTGAAACATAGGTGGCCAGTTTTAAATGGGTGACACTATACCTCCTTTTGCAGGAAAGTCCCTAATTCACCTCTTTCCCATTTGGCATGGTGGCTTTCACTAACAAGGACTTTCTCATCCCATGCTGTATGGCCTGCCAAAAAGAGCATCAGGATATATTAGATGGTAATATTTGTACTTTTAGTCAAATATATTTTCAGAGAAGTTTTTGTTTCATCTTGAAAATGAAGAATCTTGGGTGCCGATAGATAAACATGTTCAGAACTATATGATTTCACATTTGTAAAAATATTTACTCTACATAGAAAAAAAATCTTTAATGACAACCCATGAAATAGGACAGTGCTTATTTCTGTGAATTGATATTGTGGATGCTTTTCTCTGCATTTCAGGGTTTTTTAAAATCGTTTTTTTAGGAGGGGATGCCTACGTGGCTCAGTTGGTTAAGTGGCTACCTTTGGCTCAGGTCATGATCCCAGGGTCCTGGGATTGAGTCCCGCAACGGGCTCCTTGCTCAGCGGGGAGCCTGCTTCTCCCTCTGCCTCTGCCTGCCACTCCCCCCTGCTTGTGCTCTTCTCTCTCTCCCTCTCTCTCTCTCTCTCTCTCTCTGACAAATAAATAAATAAAATTGTTTAAAAAATCAGTTTTTAAAAGATGTTATTCATTTATTAGAGAGAGAGAGAAGAGCACAAACAGGGGGAGTGGCAGACAAAGGGAGAAGACATGGGGCTCGATCCCTGGACGGATCGTGAAGACACCGGCACCGAAGGCAGACGCTTAACCAACTGAGCCCCCCCAGGCATCCCTGTATTTTAGTTAAAAAAAAAAATCGATACACATAGATCACTTTCGTTCTAAAAAGAAAGAAAGAGGGAGAAAAAGAGATTGCTTGCCTAGAATCGTGTCAGAAAAAAAATGAACTCTTCATGGGCTTTGACTAGAGCTCTGGTGTTCTGTGTGTATTGACACTGCTGGTAGACAAAAGAGACCTTCCCTTCAAATTAGTCCCACCAGAAGCGTTTTTCTTTTACTTTATTTTTTTTTAAAGATTTTATTTATTTGACAGAGAGATAGAGAGCACAAGTAGGCAGAGTGGCAGGCAGAGGAAGAGAAGGGAGAAGCAGGCTCCCCGCTGAGCAGAGAGCCCAATGTGGGACTCGATCCCAGGACCCTGAGATCATGACCTGAGCTGAAGGCAGAGGCTTAACCGACTGAGCCACCCAGGCACCCACAGAAACATTTTTCAAATGTAGTTGTAGTTTTTGCTTTTGTTCATACTGTAGACATCTGTGTACGAGAGATTGACCTGAAATTTTTGGCTAATTACAAAAGACCCTAGACAAGTCATTGGGTTAATATTCACTATAACGTATGTTTGTTGAGTTTAAAAACACAACCATTTCCTAGAGAACACATTAGAGAACCCTGTGTTCTCTAGCACCTGTTTGTCATTTAGTGCCTTGAAACTGCTGGATGGTGTTTGAGATACAATCAACAGTGTGGTAGTAGCAGTACGGTTTTATCTAGTACAAATAGGAGGGCTTATTCAAATTTAGATAACATTGGGTCAATCATAGTATATTGAAAATTAAATAATTCTGTGGCAGGAGGCCCAGACCCAGCGAGCATGCAATGGAGGAGTCTATGGTGGGACATGCTTGGCCATCAGCAAACAGGTTAGGCTTGCTTCTGGAGCATTTTACGGGGATTTTAAAAAGGTACCTTGTTGAAACATGATGTTGCTCTTTACTCTGTAGATACTTTAGAAGTAGTGAATTTTATGAGGGAAAAAAGATGAGAGTTTAACCACTGGGGAGATTTAGCAGTTTCAATTAAACAATTGTACCCTTTAAATTTTAATTTTGAAACCAGTGACTGCGGGTGTTTGAGCATTCAGCTTTATTTTTCTAGTGAGGTAATGTGCCTTTTTATTTTTGATCTCTGTGGTAAAAATTTGGGAGTATTGCATTGTGTTGGTATAATATGCAGACATATGTTCTGTTCCGGTTGGTGTACTTTCAGAGAACTAAGTATGAAGAAGTCTGTCATGGAACAAATATGTATGGAAAAGTTATAGTCAAGCCCCCATTAAAAGTTCTAGGTTTTGTTCCCTGTTTATAACTGTATGAAGCCCTCCTAATCTTTTGAAAATGGCTCTTGTCTTCCCTTGTCGTGCCAAAAATTTCCTGTAAGAAAATAATTTCCTTCCTTCCTCTCTGTCCGTTCCTCTTCCCTCCCCTATCTTTTGAGTGCTTGAGTCTGTCAACACCTGGGCGTCAACTTTTTTCTTTTAAAATGAAGTATTTGACTTCAAAGCACTCTTCTAGCTTAAAAATTTTGACTCTTGGAGTTCTGGAGTTTAGAGTCTAGTTTTGTAGTTGGAATGACTCCTGGTTCTAGGTCTTCTGCACCACTGAGTGCTTCTCTTGTGTACAACTGGTTTCTTTCTGGGAGGGAAGACCACCAAACGTGGGTGTGGTGGTTGGTCTGCTAGCTTTCACTACACTGGACACAGACAACCAGCTTCCAGGAGCAGCAGGAATATGGATGATAGTAAGCTGATACCTTATCCTTGACTTAGGTTCTTGTATGTAACTTGACATTTTCTGATCTTCAGCAGTCTACAAGGTTTAGTTATTCCTGCCTCTTTTTTTTTTCCCAAATGAAGAAGCTAGGGCTCAGAAAAGATGAACAGCTTGCACAAGATCACACAGCTAGTTAATTCATAGGTAGATCTTGGTATTTGTGATGCCAAGCCAGTGTACTTCCAACTATACCAGGCTAACTTGAAAGAAGGCCATCACCTTTCTTGAAATTGCCCTGGGAGGCACTTGTGAGTTGGTGGTGTTCTGACCTTGTGTGATTTCTTTATTCGTTCTTTATTTTCTTTCTTTCTTTCTTTCTTTCTTTCTTTCTTTCTTTCTTTCTTTCTTTCTTTCTTTCTTTCTTTCTTATTTTATTTATTTGGCAGTGAGAGAGAGAGAGAGAGAGCTCAAGCAGGGGGAGTGGCAGGCAGAGGGAGAGGGAGCAGTAGGCTCCCTGCTGAGAAGGGAGTTGAACGTGGGACTCTATCCCAGGACCCTGGGATCATGACCTCAGCCAAAGGCAGGTGCCCAATTTTTTTTTTCTGTTATATTTATTTCCTTCATAAGGACCCAGGATGGCAAATCAGTGGGTTTGATATCAGAGGTTACTGCTAAGATTGTGTTGCTCATATGGATGTCAAACCACTGATCTCAAGGTTTACCATTTAGCTAAACGTTTTCTACATAATTTTTTAAGCTTATGCATTTTAATGATTCATATGGCTTGTGAGCCTGAGATGTTTGTAATTATGGCATAGGGCTTCCATTTGTAAATTGTTACAGTTAACTTATCATCCCCAGCATCCTTTCAGGCCATAAACTCTGTTGTCGGTGTTGGTGATGTCAGGTCTGGAATCTTCTCTAAGGCTTGTCTGTAGGTTGTTTATCACCATTAGCCCTCATTATTTTAAATGAGTACCCACCCACCTTATAATCTGTAACCACATGTTTCCAGAGCTTCTCTGGAGATAACATCTTGTAGGCTCCCCCTTCTTTTTTTTTTTTTTTTCGTCCTGTTCTCAAATGTTTTGTTTAACTACAACCCAGAAAAGATGAGGAAAAATACCTATGAAGATAGAGCCTCTCTAGTTTTGTGAAATTCAGAACATTTTGGAAATAAGGGTTGCTCCTGAATTTGAAACTTTGAAACAAAACCTCACCACATGTTTAAAATAGATTAGTTTGTAAATGTGGAGTCCTACTAATTGCATTTATAGCTCACAGCAGAACTACCTGTCATGTCTTGTTACTCTTAAGGGGAAAAATGAGAGAATTATATAGGTGTATGTGTTTTTAAAAATTGGAATGCAGAGAATAGTGTGGTGTAATTTCTAATGATGTGTCTTTTTATGGAGAAGCAAGTAATCAGTTTTTCTGTTACTGTGATATTCGCCTGAATTCAGAAAAAACTGTATGGAGTGCCTCCTTCTGTAAAGTAATAAACTGTGGTTGTCCTTCTTTCTCCATTTATTGGAATGGCTAAAGAGCATCAAAGTTGTGTGATGTTTTACAGAATCACTGCTCACTCAGATTATTATTTTGTCTTTCAGTGTGACTAAACGTTTTGTCGTATTCTTAAGAATGATTTTACTGGTTAAGGGCAAATGGGTTTCCAGCGGGAATGACTCAGTGGTTTTATAATGGCAAACTAATAGTCTTTAAATTTTGTGTTATGGTAAATGTTTCAGAAACATGCCTTTTCCACAAAATGAACCTCGTATATTTTCATCAGGGAGGAGGGGCCCTCCATGAAAACTGCAGGAAAAGGTGAATCATCGAAGTATACAATTTCAGGCTGGGAAGCCCCTCAACCAGTCAGTTCAGTGCTCTCATTTTACAGATGAGAAAACTGAGGCGTAGGATTACACAGTGTCTCTGTGGCAGTAACAGGAGTCGAACCTGCTTCTTCAGACCCCGATTTTGCTGCTATTTCTCCAGTATCTTGCTTGAGTATTTATGAACAACAAAGGGTTTACTTTCCCCTGCCCAAGTACCATCAGGGTCTGTGTTTAAAAATAATTCCTTGAAAAAAAATAATTCCTTGAGATGTATATTAATTTTGTTTTTCTTATAAATTATCTTTAATAGATTATGAGTTATTTTCAATGACAAAATTTTGGAATGCATGGGAATCTTGTGGTCATAGGATTCATCTCTCAAACAGTTTCCTGCTCAAATTTGTATGAACTTTGATTCCTCAAATTCTAAAGCTATTTATAATTCTTTTTTTAAATTGTCAAGCAAAAGTGCTCTCTCCAAGATTCAGTGATGATCGTACGCATGTCTTGGGGGCACTATCCTTCTCATTTTTACCCTTGGTAGGACCGTGGGTTTGCTTTCTATCTTGACAGCCAGTGGAGAGAAGTAACAGGGTTCACACAGTACCTAGGGAAGACTCAGTGTGCAGTCCAAATCATGGACTCTGGAGTTCACATTTCCTGTGAACACTGGGGAGGTTCTGTACCTCAGGAAGCCTCACTTTTCCCATTCGTAAGGGGAGATCTTTCCATGCGGTCTTAACCACGGGTTCCGTATTCTCTACACATTAGCTGCAACTGCTTTTGCTGGTTTTGTGCCTGCTGGTTCTGTTATTCCCAAGCCAGGAAGGTTTCCAGACTTGTCTTGGGAAGGGCTCATAAAGAGGGGTGCAAATTCCATTTCCAAATTTTAGCGAGTGGCAAAGATGGGGAGAAGGGATTCACCTACCTTGGTACTGAAGGTGTCAGCTCCTTTACAAGAAAATTTCACCTGACCAAATTAATAAAACTCATAGTGTTTTTACTGTTAGCTGATTTTGGTGTTTTATTGGTAGCTGGTGTCTCTTCTACCTTCGTATGTGATGAGGCAGTCACAGCTGTGAATTTTCTTGGTGATTTTTAGAAAGGAAAGACCTGAGGGCACAGCCACAGACAAGAGGCAGAGGAACCTGAGTGAGGTAATGGTCCATTGCATGCTGGGACTTTCCCTCTGAGGCTGCCTTAACCTGCCTTTCATGGTGTCCATGTTACACAGAGTGTGGAAAGAGAAAACCAACTGAGGAGGCAGTTGCCACAGAAGAAGGAAATGGTTAATAAAGTATTTTTTTTAACTGTTGGAACTAGTTAATTGTCAAGTTATATCAGCAAGTGCGTTCTCTCCTTCCTGCTGCTTCTCGAAGGAAAAGCTGGAAATGGACGGCATACCTGTCATGTATGCACATGTCTCTAGGCTGCATCTGTTCCTAGGCTAAAGATGAAATCCCCTTACAGCTATTACCTGGAGGACTTTTACAGGTTTTGCAGAAAATATGACTGGAATACAGCTACAGCCTGTTTTATTGTCCCTGACAGTGACTTAAGAAGCCACCCTTGCCTGCAAATCTTTTATCATGCCCCAGGGTATTCATTTGTTTATTTTTATCAGGTACAGCACTTTGAATACCAGAGCCCTGGGAAATCAAACTGGCCAGCTCCTTGTAGGTAGTTTGAGGCCTCTTTCTTTCCTTTCCTTTCCTTTTCTTTTCTTCCCTATTCTTTCCTTTCCTTTCCTTTCTTTTCCTTTCCTTTCTTTTCTTTTCTTTTCCTTTTCTTTTTTTTTTTTTCTCTTTTTTCTTTCCCAAGAATATTTAAAGTGCGAAAGGAAAACCCAGGATCTGGGTACATTTCTATGTTCATTTCTAAATTATGGAACATAATTTATCATAAAAGAATTAACTTTGCATTTGGAAGCCAGATTATGGCGATCCCTGTGTCTGACTTACGTGCTCATTTTTCTCACTTCTTTACAGAATGCCAGCACCTAATTGTTTTTCTGTTGAATTAAGTTCTTTAAGTCTAATATCACTTAGTCAAAAATCTTAACTTTGTGTTTTCCAGGGATATCAGTATGAACAACATTACTCAATTACCAGAAGATGCATTTAAGAACTTTCCTTTTCTAGAGGAGCTGTAAGTAATATTTTGCAAAATGTGTTTTATTTGTGTGTTTGTTTTTCCGTTCCCTTTGAAGCTCTTACAAAAAAGGTAGTCTAATATTTCTTAAGGGCATTCAGTTAGTTTCAGTGAGATTTGTGTGGAGGAAATTTTTTTCTTTTTTTTTTTTCAAGATTTATTTGAAAGAGAGAGAGTGAGCAGTGGGGAGGGACAGAGGGAGAGGGAGAAGCAGACTCCCTGCTGAGCAGTGAGCTGGATGCAGGGCTTGATCCCAAGACCCTGGGATCATAACCTGAGCCGAAGGCAGATGCTTAACCAACTGAGCCAACTAGGTGCTCCGGAAATCATGTTTTTTTTTTTTTTTTGGGGGGGGGGGAACTTGATTTTTTTAAGCAGTGTAATTGCTTAAGTTATTTTTGAATGCCAGAGCTAAAAAAGTTACTTTCGTTGGAATTTTTTTGCTACAATTTTTATAACCATGCATGCTGCAGTGACACAAGTTAATTACAGTGTTATCCTGAGATAACAAGGCTAGGGTAATTACCATTGTTGCCAAAGGAGTTGCTATGTGGGTAACACAACCATAAAAAATAATACAAGGAATTTTAGAGTCATGATGCAGGAGACAGTATTGTTGCAAGTGAGCAGAAAATTGAATGTAGGTCCCCTGGGACATTTGCACAACACTTTTGGGGATTGGGAGAAGGCATGGAACATTTTCCCAGGCTCTTGGAACACCTTTAAGGATGTTTCTGGACTTGTCAATTGCAACTCACACTTCCAGTTTAACAGTTTATGTTGTGGAGAAGTTCTTTTCATCTGTTTTTGTTTGTTTGTTTGTTTAAGATTTTTTCATTTATTCGACAGGGAGAGAAACAGCGAGAGAGGGAACACAAGCAGGGGGAATGGGAGAGGGAGAAGCAGGCTTCCCACTGAACAGGGAACCCAATGCAGGGGCTCAATCCCAGGACTCTGGGATCATGACCTGAGCCGAAGGCAGACGCTTAACGACTGAGCCACCCAGGCACCCATTTCCGTCTGTTTTAACCTCCATTTCGTTTTGCTTTCCACACCTTTTCGAAGCTCATGATCAAAATAGGCACGATTACATTTTAAAGTAATTGGAAACTATACATTATATCAAGAATACAGATGAAAAAAAATAAAATCAGACTTAAATCAAGTTAAATATAGGTTTTTAATGGCCAGGCTAATGGATTATATAATACATGTAGGTAAGAAGGCGACAGTTTGATACTAAGAACATCAAAGAGTTACAGCCCTGAAGGAATCTAAATTCATATTACAGACTGTATCCTACAGCCCAGCTGTTGAGTATTAGATCCAAGTCAGTGAATGTCTCCTATCTTAGCTCATCCTCTCCCCCAACATGGGGAACAGGAATCAAATATAAGCCATGCAGGTTGTATGTGCTCTCTTGCTTCTGACAAGAGCGTTAAAGTAGCAGTTAAGGATTTAATAAAGTTTAGGCGAAATTTTTCTTCCCACACTACTTAGCTGAACACAACGTTCCCATAGCAAAAATTGAACAGAGATTATTTGCCACCTCTAAGCTTGTGAGCTGGGTCAAATTACTTAACCTTCCTCTGCTCAGTTTCTTTGTCTGTAAGGTACAGATAGCAACAGTCTCCCTCATAGTATTCTGGTGAAGACAGAATGAATTAATAGATGTTAAATGCTTAGGACAGTGCATGAAACAGACCAAGTGTTATGTAAATAGTAGCTAGTATATATTTGACTATTTTAAAAGTGTGCAAGAAAAAGAAAAGCAGTGGAATACTAAATGTTATATTTGGGTAAAAAAAATAAATGTATATTTTGTTTTTGTCTCTCTTTTTTCCTGTAGTGAATATTAATTATTTTGTAGTAAATGGTTATTCATTTTTTTATTGAGATACAATTGACTAATAACATACTAGCTTCAGGTGTTCAACATAATGAGTCAATATTTCTATATATTATGAAACGATCACCAGAATAAGTCTAGTTAACATCCACCACCATGAGTTACACGCTTTTTTTTTTTGCAATAAGGACTTTTAAGATTTACTCTCTTAACAACTTTCAAATATGCAATACAGTATTATTAACTCTAGTCAGTGTGTGCTATACCTTACATCCTCATGACTTATTTTATAACTGGAAGTTGGTTCCTTTTGACTCTCTTCACCCATTTTGCCCACCCCACTCCCTAATTCGTAATTTTTTAATTAAAATCTAAATTAAAAAAGACTAAACTATGTGTTTGAGGCCCCCACCTCCTGACTCCCACCAGTCAAGCTTTTAAGATGCTTTACCTCTTTATTCTTGTTTATTATTTATATACTTATACATATATATATTATACAAATGTATTTATTTATTTATAAAATTTTAGACTTTAGGATTAGTCTCCCTTTACAGAAGTAATTACATAATGAAAGGACCTTTACAAATGGTTGTTCATCCATTGTATAACTACTGTATGATGCACCAGATAGGAGATAGAGAGGCTCTCCTTGCTCTGGGTGGGGTGATTGGGCGCAGACCACCTTCCATGATGCCTTGGATTGCCAACTCCACTCTGAGGGATTGTATAGTGAGTGCCTGGATATGGAGTCAAACGTGCTTAGTCTCTGCTTTGTGAAGTTCACATCTTGGATTTCTTAAAATCTCCAATGTCAAGCTCATGAGTTCTGTCAATTGATTCTTTTCATTGGAACCAAATTGCACTTGACTGTTAGTGCTTTATAGGTAGGTCACATTCTCTCCATATTCTGCTTTGGCAGTGATGGAGCCCATCAAATCAAGCCAGCACATCTTCTCCAAATATTGGATGGGACTTAAAAAATGAATTCAGTTAGGAGATCTGACAGGTATTTTTAAAGAATACTTTATTTATTTATTTTTTTAAAAATATTTTATTTATTTATTAGAGAGAGAGGGGGAACAAAAGCAGAGGGGGGAGAAGGAGAGGGAGCAGCAGACTTCCCACCAAGCAGGGAGCCCAGTGTGGGGCTTGACCCCAGGACCCTGGGATCATGACCTGAGTTGGAGGCAGACGCTTAACGACTGAGCCACCCAGGCACCCCTAAAGAATACTTTAGAATAGTCTTTAACACTCTGGGAATACTTCAGACACTTAAAGGAATTTTTTTCCATGTTAATAAAAGCATGGTAAAAAGCCCCTCCCCCTTTTTTATAAAACATTGTAGTTGATTTTGACATTCCAAAATGATGCTGCCACGACTATTGTAATATTTCATAAACAGTGTAACCATTTATCCAGAAGTCATCTGGAAGTCATTTAAGAGTGATTGTGAAGCTGAAGTGCCCTGAGTCGAAATGAATGATTTGCTGGGTTTTTGGGTTTTTTTTTTCCATTATAGTTAATGAGGTGCACTTTACAAGATGTGACCGGGTTGGCCAAATTTTATGTAATGATCCAGAGTGCTTGGAGTATTCGGTGGAATCACTTCCCAGCAATATATAAGAAGTATTTATAGATACTTAAACATTACTTATTCTTTCAGCAAACACTGGATCCTACTCTGTGCCAGGTTCCTTAGTAAGTACTGGGGGTACGGAGACAAGTAAATGTGGTCTTTGTCCTTGGAGGTGACAGTCTGTCTGTAGCTGTGCTAATACCAGAGCCATTAGCCATAGGTGGCTTTTTAGTTTTACATTTAAAATAGTTAAAATTAAATTAAAAAATCCAGTTCCTTAGCTAAACTAGCCACCTTTCAAGTATTTAGTCGACACCTGTGGCTTGGGGTTATTGTATTCGACAGCACAGACGATAGAACATTCCTAACCCTGCAGAAAGTTCAGTGTTACAGCATGGGTCTGGAGGAGGGTATGGAACTATCACTTGGTACAGCATGATGAAGACTGTCAGAGAAGTGTGTGTAAGGTCAGTGAAGGCCTAAAGTAATATATTACTTGAGATTCTAGGATTTGGGAAAGGCTTCCTAGAATAGCTTCAGCAGAGTCTTGAAGGACATCTGGGAATTATCAGATGGGTGAAAGGATGGGTGCTCCAGGAAGAACCTTCAAACATGTGCAAAGACAGAGAGGTAGACATTTCAGAAGTCTTAAAACACTTAGTAACAGTTATTCCTAATGAAATATAGAGAAATTTAAAATATTGAAAGATGGAGAAGTATCAGAATATGAGGCCAGATCATAAAGGGACGTTTTAAGCTAAACAGTTTAGACTTAATCCCGAAGGAGCTGAATTGGATATGAGGGTGGGTAATAGGGAGGTGAGTAGGATTTTGCCCCGAATGACTGGATGCCATTCACTGATTTCCCCCCCACCTCTCTCTTACAAAAACATTCAATTCAATACATACAACATCTGAAATTTGGGGACAGTCTCTTGATTTTTGCTCCTTGGTTTTCTATTCTTTAGCATGGAACTCCTCACAGTATTATTGTACAGGGAAAATGGAATAATTTATGTCAAAGTGCTTTGTGGCCATTAAGTGCTATGTCCACAAGAGTAAGGTAAATTTCCCCAATCCTCAGAAACATTGCAGTGTTTCTTTTTCTTGAAGTGTTTCAGAAAGGGATTATTTTGTTTGGTGATGGAAGCTGGAATGGGTCAATGTAGGTTTCTGTTAGCAATGTCAAAGGAAAGCCAGAAGTCTTAGAAAATATTCATTTACCATCCACAGAAAAGCACAGCCACTTTCGGCTTTCCTTGAGACCTGCAGGGCGTTGATAAGCATTTGGGGAATGGCTGAAATGTGGAGTTGTGGAAATGATTTAATTAGAAACAACAGAAGGTATATCCAACTGCTTTTCCATAAGCTGCCACTAAAGAAGTCCACAGATGTTGTTTTGAGTTTAAATGTTGCAATAGCAGGTAGAAACTATTGACACCTTTGGCACTTGTACAGTTTATTGTTTCATACATTCTAGAAGATGAGGATGATTCCATTTGTTTCAAAATGTAGTTTGACTTTGGAAGACTCACAATGCTCAAGTAAAACAGATCTCTGAGTACTATTCAAGCTCACTCATCATCTTTTTTTTCATCTGTAGGACAATTAATTCCAAATTAAGGCATTACATTGCAAAAGAGGACTAGTGAATAATTTGAACAGGGAGATTTTGAATCAGACATACACAGTGGATCAAAACTAAATAATTTGGCCAATACTTGAATACAGAACATGCACACGCATGCACACACACACACACACACACACGCACATGCACACACGTACATAACATTTCAGATTTATGAAATGTTGTAAGCATGAAGAATTTTCACACATATCATTTAGTTAGATTCCCAAATGTTAATATTCTCTTTCCATATACATGCACACAATAGGAGATCTAAAGTGTATGTTTTTCCCTGAATCATTTGAGAGTAAGTTGCAGTCGTAATTCGCCTTTACCACTAAATATTGCAGTTATTCTAAACACAAAGATATTCATTTAAATAACTGTAGTACAGTTGCTATACTCAGAAGAATAGTGTTGGTGTATATTATCATCTGATCTGTAATTCTCACTCAAATTTGACAACTGTTCCACTGGTTATTCTCTGTAGCAAAAGAAAAATAAAATTCTGGTCCAGTATACAGTTTAGAGCCACAAGTTGTATCTGGTTGCTGTGTCTTGATAATTTATTTTAAATTCCAAAAACTGGTTTTTCCCAGAATGTAAAAGAGTTTCTCAGTTGCTCTGGTGATGTCTGATAGTTAAAAATATTCTGTTCTTAGGTGCATTCTCTGCTCCACTCTCTGGTGCTCTGTTGGGATGATTTGGTAGCAAAGATCACTCCCCTTACTGTTGGAAAGTATACAGTGAGCTCACAGAGGGACACAGCTTGTCTGGTTCCTGTTAATTCCTATGTGTCATTTGGAAAGTTGTCAGATTAAGGAGTAAAGGTATAAAAAGAGAAATGGGAAGAGAGCTTGTACTAACTGAACCTGCTATGTATTGGATAACCGCCCCCCCCACCCTCCAAATAGACATTATTTTGTTTTAATTCACAAAATGCTGAACTACATATTCAGTCCCATTTTACTGGTGAGGAAGCTGAGGTTTTCCTCAGAGAGGTTAAGTAACTTGCTTGAGGTTACATAGCATGTTATTAATGGACCTGGCTTCCGTCCCAGGGTATGGCCCTGTAGATGTGGAGAGAATGGGGAAAGTCTGGTAAAATAATTTGTTAATTCAACAGACTTTTGTTAGGTAAAGCACTGTGTTCAGTGTTGAATTAAATGGGATCCTTGCCTTCGAGACAAATGGGTGGTCTACTAGAGTTTGCAGAGTTCGAAGGAGAAAGAAATTTCTACTTATTAAAAAAGATTAGGGAAGACCTCATCCAAGAGTTAGTATTTCTGGAGCGTCTTGAGCAATGGTAGGAGTTAATTCATAAGGAGATGTGGAAGAAGGAGTGTATGAAAAGATATAAAGACTGATACAGGTGTTCAGAATGATGTGGTGTTTGGTTTGGTTGTAGAGCCAATTTCCTGAAAGAAAGTTATGGGAAAGAAACCTAGAAAGGAGTCTGGGACCAGACTCAAGCCCCAGTCTTGCGCCTCTTTCCTGGCAGACGAATGAGGAGTGTCAACTTTTGAGTGACTATTGAAGTTTTTTGAGCTAAGAAATGACTTGACCAGATATGACCTTCAGTAAAGGTAATCTCATAGTAGAGAGTAGGATGTTTGTGATTGAGACAATGCAGGGAGACAAATGAAGAAGCTGATGGCAATAGTCCAGGTGAGAATTATGGGAATCTGAACTAGGGCACATGAGAGGCAATAAGAGAGAGGAAGGAAGCTCTGCAAAAGATGGAAGTGGAATCAAGAGGACGTCTCAGCTGGGGAGATGGGGGTGACATCTGTAACACTTTCACCTAGGATTACCAGGAGTGTGTGTGCTTTGATAAAGATACAGACATACAGACAATACAGAAAGAGAAATTGTTTGGAAGAGAAACTATTATTTTTGAATATACATATAGAATTTAGTTGGGATATGAATGGGGTCCCTGGAAGTATAGGCGTGGAGCCCAGAATAGACATTCATGGGCATAGATTATAGAATTAGAGTACTATGGGTATATATTTGGGAGTCTTTTATTTTAAGGTGATTACTGGAAACATGAGATGGAAAGAGCTTGCCAAGAGAGAGAGGGCAAAAGAAAAGGGAAGGAAGCCAAAGACAACTCCTTGGGAAACACTTGAATCCGGGTGTGGGAAGAAGACCACGTGCCAGAGAAGCAGGAGAACTAGGGCAGAACTGTGCCCCAGGAGCTATGGGAGGAGAGATTTTTCACAAGAAGTGAAGGATCAATATCGACAGGCTAGAGAAAGGTGCCTGTGGCCAGATTTTGAGAAAAGGCTTTGAATTTAAGTTTTTTGATTGATGATTTTTGATTGATGATTTGATGATTCTTTGAAAAATCATTTCAGTGGGGTTGTGAGATTGACTTTGGGGTCAAGAAGTGCATCAAGAGACTGGCATTTGGGGACTGCTATCGGTGGTTTCTGGTTTGGGGAGAGTAGCTAAACTTGGAATACGTACTGTATTTGACAGGAGTCCCCAAGGGTTAAGAGACAGAAACTCAGACGAGGCATAATAGAGGATTTATTGTTTCATGTAGAACTAGAAAGTCCAGAGGTGGAGTTGGCTTCAGATGGCACTCGATCTCAAGGTTTAAAAGTTATGAGAGTTTTCTCATGCTCTCCATTTCTTCACTTTGATTGTCTCTAATTTTGTGTTTTGGCTTCATTCGTTCCTGTTGCAAATAGCCTGTCTTCATATGGTGGAAAAACAAACCTTTGGTAGCCCCAAGCACATCTTTGCATCTTGAGATCCAAAATGAGTATCTAAAGTCTTCCTCACTGCTTTCAGCAGAAAACTCCTAGGAGGACTTCAGTTAGTCAGACTTACTTCCTGTGCCTGTCCTTGAACCAGTTACTTTGTTTGGGATGGCATGGTCCAGTCTGGCTTATGAATTCATCCCTACCCACTGGGATTACTTGAGGTGGACAATCCCCCTGAAAGGGAGCAGAAGGGGGAAGGAAGACTGGCAGAAAGAAACCATAATTATTTCAGCCCTTTAGAGTCTAGTAATTACACACATTGTAGGAAGTGTTTGTTTAATTGGGCCGATCAGAAATGAACAAAGGACCAATGAAGAATATAGAAGGGTCTTGGTTAAAGCCTAGGTAATATTAATTTATAGTGGAACCAATGGGGTCTGTAACTGTCTTGTAATGCTTTGCAGTTTAGAAGTAGAGGTGATGAAACATGGGGTGTACTCAAATTTTGGGTTTGATAAGTCAGGACTTCTTAGGGGACTAGGGGAAATCAAGCAGGCAAGTCAAGCAGTTCATTGTTAAAGGGTTTGACATGGGATTCAGAAAGTGTAGAGAAGCAACTTGAAACCACAGTTCGCTGGTTTATTTATGTATTTTAATCAAAGCTAATTGTCATTTGACTAAAAATAGTAGTGAAGTGAAACTTCAGTAGTGAAGTGAAAACAGTAGTGAAGTGAAAAGTAAGTGAACATGTGTTTGACTTTCTACTAGTATAATTTAGTTTCCCAGTGAGGAAGTAGGCTAAGTCATTTCTTCCATGTATTGTCCGTTCTTTGTCAATCCATGCTTGTTTAACATAGTATTATGTGCTTTAGTAGAACCTTTTAATTCAGAATTTGTTTATTATTTTCCCCAATAGGTATTTTCACTACCTCTTAGTTCAGACTATATGTTTACATCAAAGAAGATGATGTTGGAGGTGCTAAAAAGTCTGTATCACGGACAGACTTAATTTATTAAGAAAATGATCCTAAAATTAATGGATACTTGATTTTTATAAAATCTGGATGTCTAGAAAGATAAGGTAGAAAGATAAGAGAGGAAAAAGTAAGTACCCTCTATTCAAACAACAATGGCTTAAGCATGTAAAGTGCACATGCACATACATACACACACACATACACACATATCTAGGGAACTACTATGGTATATCACAAAGTCAACAGGGATGTAGGATCTGATACTCTGAACTTCTCATTCTATAGCTACCATTCAAGATCATAAAATAACTGTCTATGTAAGCTGTAGCCATCGTGACCCAGTTCTCAACAACAGGAAAGATGAAGGTGGAAAACAAGAGGGGGGTATTTCCCAGTGGTCAGCTTCAAGAAACCATCTTAAGCCTCCCATATAACACTTCTGCTCACCTCTCATTGGCTAGAACTTAGTCACGTGGGTACACTTAACAATGGGATGCTGGGAAGTATGGCTTTTGAACGGATTTATTGTTGTCTAGTCCAAAATCAGAGTTTTATTACCAGGTAAGAAGGGAATAATGGTTATTGGTTGGGCAATTAGTTAAAGTACTTTTGGCTGCAAGAAAAAATTCAATTCAAAGTAGCTTCAGCAGTAAGGAAATGTATTATCTTGTATGACGAGAAGACCTACACATGGTAGAACTCTTCTAGGGTTGGTTAATGGAGTTTGGTCACATCCTCAAGAACCCAGTTTCTCTCTTTCTTCCTATTCTGCTCATCCAGTAAGGGTAGCACCATGGTTGCAGTCACTTCACATAGTATATTCAGACATGCTAGCACCCAGAAAGAAAAGAGAGTCATCCTTTCCATTGCATCCCCATTTAGGAAGAAAGCTCCCTTTCCCAGAAACCCCCACAGACTTCCTGTAACCAGAGCTGGGCTCACAGGTCCAGCCCTAAACCAAGTCACTGGAATGGGGTCAGTATGATTGGTTAAACCCAATTGAGATTTACTCATGGAGCTGTGAAGGAAATGATACTTGAACAAACCCAGGGCTCTGCCAGGAAGGCATGAATCAATATTTGATATGTGTGGTTCCTCTCTCTCCTCTTCACATCTTACCCATTTCATCCAGGTCCATTTTGAGCCCTTTCTGCCATCGGAAGCCTTCCCTGGTCTTTCTTTTCCAAGTTCTTCTTGCACTTTCTTTGCTCCTCTCCATGAAGTGCTGGCTTGAGTGTCCTGTTATTTTGTGCTCAAGGTGTGTCAGTGTGCGCTTGTCTGTCAAGCTCCTCTGACTTTTCTCTAAGGCTGGGGCCTGTTGTCATACCCTTTCATATGACAGGGTGAAGGTAGCCACGTTTTTGAGCTTGAAATTGACAGAGGAACGTTAAGACAAAGGATTTTCTTCTTACTTTGAATTTATTGATGTCAGAAACTATATCAGACTACATTAAAACTAAATTCCATTAACGTTTTTGTTTAATGAATTATCCTTATTTAAAAGAAATGAAATGAGAAGTGTCTTGGGAAAACTCAGTACTTACTTTGCCAGACCTATGGTACTTGGCCTGTAGTCGAAAGTCAATATTTGCTGGTAGATGTGAGTTGTAAAACTTTTTTAAAAGCTATAACATATTTCCTCATATGGGTGGATATTGTGTGTGTTTATTGCCAGAGGTTGTCAGGATAATTCTGCTCAGGAAATGTAACTGTTGCCAGGGTTTTATTGCTTTACCTATGATATATGTAGGTGTATTCAAATAGATATATGAAATAATTTTCCTCTTCTCTGAAGGAAATCTACTTTAAAAACCTTGGGAATTTCTCTAATAAGGGTTCTTAATACATGCATGTTCTTAAAACATCCCATTTTTACATGCAGTTCTATAAAAGTTATATGAAGATGTAAAACTCTTCCTGGTATGTGAAGAAATAGGGTGAGTTAAACACTGTCAGGTGAAGTTTATTTAACCTTGATAGGAAGAATGTCCAAGGGGAGCTATTTAGTGGTTGGCCCTTGTGTTTACTAAGAAAATAACTACATCCTTTGGTTCTCTTAAAGCCATTCATAGAAAATACACAAAGCAACATTGCTTTGTTTCTGCAATTTACATTATTTTACCTTATTTACCTTGTTTTGTTTCTAGGATTTATGTTATTTAGCTGTGGTATAGGACCTGGGGCAAGGCACGAAGGAAACAGAGGCACTTTGTTCTATTTGAAAAAACAACAGGGAGATGGTGATAACGAGGACCGGTAGAGCAGGATAATAAAAATGAAGAGGTGCTACAGTAATGTTACTCTTTGTCAATACGTATACATGTATTTTTAAAGGTTTATTTATTTGAGAGAGAGAGAGCGCACGCACACAGGAGAGGCAGAGGGAGAGGGAAAGGGAGAGACTCTCAAGGAGATTTCCCACTGAGCATGGAGCCCAACACAGGGCAGGAGCTCATGACCCTGAGATCATGACCTGAGCCCAGACCAAGAGTTGGATGCTCAACAAACTGAGCCACGCGGGCATCCCAATTTTTTGTCAATATATATTGATCCTAAATAACCATCAGTGGAAACCAACGCACCTCTTGAGGTCTTTATTTTTCACAGGAGGCAGCAGACTTCTAACCCCACAGTAGGGCCTTAATACATATATAAATATATGCTTGAGGACTTCCGTTAGAGGTATGTGTTGCAGTGTTTTTTGCTTTTACTTTAAAATGGCTGCCAACATTTTAGAACCTGTGGATTTCAAATTATATTTATGAAGAGATTGCCACTCACTTCTTGTTAAACGCTTTCCTGTGGCCATTCTTGCCCATTTCTGTTTCGAACGAGAAATGCCTTCTCTGGAGGCAGTGTCACGGGCCGGTGCTTGTGTCTGTTGTACTTTGCAGGCAGCATGGCGCTATGCTGACCCACCCGCTTGAGAGAATGTAATGGCATTGCAGGAGAGGCAGCCTGGATGTGTTTGCGGGAAATCTGTGGCAGTTCCTATGTGCGGCTTCAAATGAAGACCTGTCGGGGGCACCTGGGTGGCTCAGTGGGTTAAAGCCTCTGCTTTCGGCTCAGGTCATGATCTCAGCGTCCTGGGATCGAGGCCCGCATCGGGCTCTCTGCTCAGCAGGGAGCCTGCTTCCTCCTCTCCCTGTCTCTCTGCCTGCCTCTCTGCCTACTTGTAATTTCTCTCTCTGTGTGTCAAATAAATAAATAAAATCTTTTAAAAAAAAAAAAGACCTTTCGGGCAGGGGAACATAGGTATAGAAAGAAGTGGTGAGGGAGGAGAGAAGACACTGCTGAAGGATAGATGAATATAGCTCAGGAGGGAAGGGTGGTGCACCAAGTACTTTTCTGTCAGAACTTGACAATAGCGTAGTGCTAGCCCATCTGGTAACCACTTCTGCAAAAGCAAGGTAGGCACATGAATGGGTGGGGGGCCTTTGTGCCCTACTCCCCGACCTCTCCGTAGTGTGGTAGAGAAACTGCCCCGAGTACAGCTCTCTATTGTTCGTGTGCACACGTGCTTCCGGCCTGGGCCCGACTGCTGCAGTTGCTTCAGCTCCCGGTTTCTCCTCGCCAGGCTCCTCACGACAGCTGCTAGGAGCTACTGAACCCTCGTCTGCCCTCCTCCCAGCTTGGTGCCTATGTCTACTCAGCGTGTAGATTGTAGTCCTTAGTCCATTGGTTCTTGGCCGGAATTCCAGCCAAATGGCCACAGTGAAATTTCTGTAGTAGGCCAGAAGAAACCTAAATCCAGGCCTTTCTTAGAGAAATAACACCAACTGTTTTATTATCTGTTCCACACTTGCCTCTCTCGTTTCTTTAAATTGCTTCCCAAGTGAGGAAATCCCAGTCTCATTCAGCACATTTCATGAAAGCATGAACCCTCTGATGCAGACTACACACTGAAGTGTGGCCTACTTGTTCATACCCACCATTGACCAGTGCCCGTTTAACCAGCACTGTTCCTGCTTCCCCCTTCTGGGACACACAGCAGATTGAAAATATCATGTAGCATACGCATTAAGAAGAGAGGATATAATTGAAAACTCTAGCTTCCCCTGGAAAGAGCTGCTGATGTGAATCCATGGACCTTATGAATAATAAATACACACACAACAGATTCATAAAGACATTACGCACTGAGCCACTTGCATCCTGTTTCCTGGAAGGGTTCCAGATCCAGTGGGAGAGCGGAAGTCTGATGGCTTGCCCTTTCCCTCTCCTCCACCCTCTGTCTCTCCCCTCCCTGTCTTTGCTCCCCGCTTCTGAGACTGTTGTGACAGGCAGAATAAATAGGAGTTGCCTTGAGGTAGACTGTGTCCCCATTTGAAGTCCTGCTAGACTTGTTTTAATTTTGTGTGATCATGTGCACAACCCAGAATGTGTTGAGATAATACTGTTGACCAGTGAACTGGTGTTCCTGTGTTTAAGGTCCACGCCCCCCACCATTCCCTAAGAAAGTGTACTCCCAGCAGACGTTAAGAAAGAAAATTGTTGCCATAGCATTTTAAAAGCTAGCCAAGTAGTTCTTTCTTGTCAGGAGAGTGAAGGGCAGTAGGGGGGCAGAAACGAAACAAGAGGAGAAAACATGCAGAAAAGAGAAGATAAACAGTAAGCTTTCCCCACTCTTTAAGAAGCAGTCCAATCCAGACTCCTACCGGAGCTTAGCTGAGGTATTACAGCAAATACCAAGTGTCTGCTACACATAAGGTCCCATGTTAAGAGAGTACAAAATGAATATGAGTTGGTCCCTGCCCATAAGGGACATTTAATACAACTTAAGGAGACGTGACAAGTTTGTAGTAACTAGAGGCAAAATAAGATGTGCCGGGTGAGAGCTTTGTCTAAGTACCAGTGGAATCAAAGGAAGCTGATATCATGATGGTTTCATATTTGTGGTAGTATCCAACGTGGACAGTGATGATGAGTAATGTTTCACTTGGCAGAGACTGGAGTCAGGGTATTTCAGGCGAAGGAAGTGTCATGAGCAAAGAGTCAGAGGTGGAAATGCCTGGTGTGCTAAACTGTACGACACAGGGAGCTTTGCAGAATCAGGTAAGAAAGGAAGAGAGGATCCATAATGAAGTTCCAGCTAAGTCAGCAGGGGGAAAAAAAAGCCTTTGGGAAAATGCTCAGAGTTGTGCTTTTTAAAGATTTAGTTCTCACAGTATTATAATTAAGCGGTTGAGGCAGGAGTCTTGTGCATGTTCAGGGTGGTAAGCCAGTGGAAGGTGGAGGGGAATTGAGGGCTTAGACTCAGGTGACAGCAGGAAGAGTAAAAGAATGAATGGGTTGAAACCTTACAAGGAGGCTCTTGGTCTTTGGGAACAGGAGCTACAGGGTGCAGAGGGGAGAGAAGTGATGTCTGGGACCTGTACCCTTAGCATGCAGAAAACTGTATCATGTTCACCTTTCTGTTCTTACGCTAATGATTATTCCCCCCTTAGGTCTTCACAGCCGTTGGAAGAATAGTAATAGTAGATATCAATATATCCTCATTTAGCAAATTAAAAAGGTTTTCTGGGGCCAGCCAGTGTGTCCTCGTGAAGTGAGACATTGAGAAAACTGTTGGGTCAAGCTAACCCAGGTATAGAATGGGAAGTAGCTGGTCTTTGCTAGTAGAGGGAGATTAGGGACACTTCCTCGGGACCAGCCACCTCTTTTTCCATGAGAGGTGCATTAAAAGAAGCACAGCCAAGAATACTGTACGTCCTAAAAGTCCCAGTGAGTTTAGGGCCTGCCCTCACCCTGGGGGCACTCAGGGATCCCATTATTACCCCCTTTCCCACTGGTCATCTTTGGCTATGGGAAGGATGGCGCCGCTGGTCTGTTGGAAATTCCTCCCTAGTTGCAGTTCTGAGCTCCTAATGCCGGAATCTCTGTTCGCGAGCTCCAGTCTACAGGGGAGAGCTGTTGATACTCAGAGCAAGGCTATTGCCCAAGTCCACTCTGTTCCACCTCTCTGGGAATTATTTCCCAACCTCTTGGTGACACACCAGAGGCATTGACGTGAATAAGCTTCGAAGCTAGCCAGGCAAGAGCTGGAATGCTGGCTCCTCCACTTCCCATCAGCATGACTTATGCCAAGGCACCCAGCGTCTCAGGAGCTCAGAGAAGCGGGGCCACAGCCATGAGATGATTAAAACGGAAGAGTGTCTGTAAACCATGTATCTCGGGGCCAGCAACTACCGTGGGCTCATTACATAGGTTTCTTTCCTTTCAGAATTTTTGGGACTTTGTCCCTAACCCTGTTCCTTATTCACTTTGCTCTCTTCCGGATCTGAGGTTTTGGATGTGAAGCATCCCCAGCGTCTCCTGTAAGAGATACTGGCTCATGAAAGAAGCAAAATGGGGTGAGACTTTGGGGCTTGCAAGGGCTGGATCTGTAGAGCCTTTTCCAAGCTGTCGTGTTTGTTATTCATGAACACAGCAGTGTGGGGAGCATGGGTTGATACATTCCTAAAGGCTCCACAGGATATGTTATCCTAGTGAGAAACGAAATAACCGCAGCAGTGTACGGTAGTGTGCCCTCTTGCTCTCCACCATCACTATCTGCTGCATCCTCCGGGTGTTTGTTTCTCCAGATAGTGGGCTTGTATTTCAGAAGAAACTACGTGCAGAGAGCTCAGTTGGTCATTTCTATTATCTATAGGTAATGGAGAAAGAGAGGGTACTTTTTGAAGTTAGGTTACTTTAGTTTTCCCTTGGCCTTGAAAGGGGGCAGAGATTTGGGAAAAGGAAACCAGTATCTTGGCTAATGTGGTTAAACACTCTCTTCTGTTGACAAGTATTGGTCATCAGGCACTCTGCATTTTGCCACTTTCTTTGTTATTTTATAAAATACTCTTTCATGATCCCTAATATAATAGATTGAACTCCTCAAGGAAATCCCATAGATATGGGGACATTAAAAACTAGTATTAGAAACAAAAAATTAAGAATCGTACAAGGGATGCCTGGGTGGCTCAGTCGGTTAAGTGTCTGCCTTTGGCTTAGGTCAGTACTGCATTGGGCTTCTTGCTCAGCCGGGAGTCTGGTTCTCCCTCTGCCTGCCACTCCCTCCTGCTTGTGATCTCTCTCTCTCTCTGACAAAGAAAGAAAGGAAGAAAGTGGGGGGGGAGGGAAGGAAGGAAGGAAAGAAAAGGAAAGGAAGGAAGAAGGGAAGGAAAAAAAGAAAGAAAGAAAGAAGGAAAGAAAGAAAGAAAGAAAGAAAAGATTCCAACAACTTTAGTCTGTTTATAGTGTTTGTCTTTTAGTAGATCTGAGCTTTTTTCTTAATCCTTCTTTTTTAAAAGATTTTATTTTTAAGTAATCTCTACATCCAATGTGGGGCTCAAATTTACAACCCTGAGATCAAGAGTTGCTTGCCCTTCCAACTGAGTCAGCCAGGTACCCCTCCCCTTTTTTAAGATTTTATTTTTGATTAATCTCTACACCCATCATGGGCCTTGAACATATAACCCTGAGATCGAGAATCACATGCTCTACCAACTGAACCAGCCAGGCACCCCAGACTTTGAAGCACATCTTTCAGATAACTTGGAGAAGCAGTCATAGTCACCTGATTACTTGCAGCCCTGGGGGGTGGGTTTTTTTTTTTTTTTAACTAATCGATTTTTTTTTTAATGTGATCTTTTAAACACTCCGTTTCCACCATCAGCATTATCAGTTGAATCTAAATGAGTGAATCTGGGACATATAAAGGCCCCTGAGAGCTTACACGGAGCCTGCACTAAGGTAGACTGTGGGATGCTCTGGCATTGGAATGGCTAACATTTTTGAGGGGGAAATTCTGAGAAAACAGTTCCTGACTAATGAGTTGATATGTTGGTGGGTAGTAACAGAAGTGTGAGATGCCCCGTTCTGGGCACTGTTTGTACTTGACCTACAAGACTAATGCGCGAGAAACAACCTATAGAATGTAGCCTGTGTTTAATTACGAGAGCATTAAAAAAAATTACAGATACAGAATCTTGTTAGAGTAGCCCTGGTGAAGCCAGGAAACTGGGACAGTCCTATGTTTCACATATGAGCACACAACTCTCATTTCTAAGTTAATGCTTGGAAGCCTTCCTTCAGGTCACCTGTTTGTAAGTTACTTACATGAGTTGCTGCCTTACCTCCTGCTTATTCTCCCTAAAGTCCTCTGTTTAATTTTTCCTCCCATTTCTGTGTGCCTGGGAAATTGGGAAGGAAAGTGGGGGTCAGTAGAATTGTGGGCTCAGATATCTTCTTACAAAGGACCCAAAGAATTCTTCTCCTTTTCTCACTCTTATTCCCAGTTAAATGTGTCACTTTAAAATTTCTTTGAGAAAACATTTCTTAAAAAAAAAACATATATTTCTCTCTGTGTGTGTGTGTGTGTACACACACATACGTGTGTGTATATGCACACACATGCCTTTGCTTGGAAATTTATGCTTACAGTGACTTTCACTTTTTGCTTCCCTTTTGCACAGAAAATGCCGCCCTTGGTAATGGAGAGATAACAGGCTGACTTGCCTCCAGAAGGCATTCCTCCTTACCAGACTGGTTTGCTCTGATCTGTATAAACACTCCTGCCTGCTGACCAGTGGTCTGTATTTATGAGGCACTTGGAAAACACTGCAAGCTGGAGAGAGTGACCATGAACAGCAAACTTAATTTGGTGTAATGTGTTTTGGCTTGCTTGACCTCACCAGAATAAAAATGTGCCTGTTTGAATTATTGTATTGGGAGTTTTAAAAAAATTCTGGAGACATTTATCTCATTGGAAGAATCTTGGGATCGCTTTAGCAAAGGTTTAAGTCCATGTTTAATGTCAGATAGACTTGAGAAATGTTTAACATAGAGCTTTAATCACAGATTAGTTTATTGTGAGTTCTGAATTTTTAAGAGCCTGAATTACTATTTTTTTTTCTTGCTACTTTTTTCTCCCTAGACGATTGGCTGGCAACGACCTTTCTTTTATCCACCCAAAGGCCTTGTCTGGGTTGAAAGAACTCAAAGTTCTGTAAGTAATGCAATTTTAGAGTTCCGCAGCTGGCTGTGTATTTTCTTTTTGCATAGTCAACATGCTTGGAGCTAGGGTAAGCACAGTTTCTTTTAGTTCAGGATTAAAAGATTTAAGGAGTGGCCAATGGGTAGTGTGGGAGGCGAGGGTTGATTTAGGCAACCTTGGGTCGAGATAACAAAAGTTAAAACTCTAAATAATAGGTGTTCTGACCTTCAGTGCATTACAGTTGAATGTATTAGACTTTTTGTGAGGCTAATGGATTGAATCAAAATCATATTTAAGCTTTACTAGTCGAGTTTTGTTTCTACTTATTGTATAGCTGTAAGAACTTTGAATTAGCTGACCCAAAAGGGGAAAAAAGGCTTACAAAAGCTCAAAATGTTAAAATCATTTTAAAGCTAAAAGGAATTAAGATGCCTGTAATTTACAGAGTCTGGGAGGGACCGGGAAATAAATTCCTGGCAGTGGTTAGGGCTTAGACTATGGCAGATTGGGGAACAGGTGAACCGACTACCAGCCCCATTTCTGCCACTACCTTGCTGGGTAACCCTCTGCAAGTCACCCCTGGTTCAGGGAATTATATGTGGCTTTTACCACTCCATTCTGTGGTTATGATTCATGTCAAGCAGTCATTTTATTAATATGACTAGAAATGGCTCTAGGCAAAAATAATAAATATTTCATTTTTAGTACTGATCTATGCCTCTCTTCTCCAACTGTTAGACCATTAAAGCTCTTTTTCTGCTCTGGCGCTCCATTACCTGAGGACATGTCTGCTGCTCCCTAAGAGCTCAGGGTCTGCTGTCTTCTCGGAAAAATTGGCTTGACCTACTGTCCATATTTCTGGGCTCTGCTTTGTTCCAATTTGAAAAAGCACTAGGAATTCCAATAGGTTTACTTGTTATACCTCTCAGTTAACTTGTTACACTTCCTAATTAACATTAACAGTCCCTAGGGTGATGAACATTAATTAGGGTGCCTTAATTCCTGAGAGTGAAACACCCCTGGAAATGTGTATTACCAGTGGGTCTGTGTTAAGAGATGGCTTAGGGATAGCGGCTTTGGTTTCATTTCTGGATTTACAGCAAATGCTTCTTGCTTTTTTGCAGTTTTCTTTCCTCGGGTGCTTTCCACCTTGATCTTTCCCCCTTTCCTGCCATTGGAAATATTTTTGGATAGACATGGCTCTGAATTTTTCTAAGAAAAAGTAGTAACAATTGCCTGTTATTCACTAACCAAAAATTTCCTTCCAGAACCCTGCAAAACAATCAGTTGAAAACAGTACCCAGTGAAGCCATTCGAGGACTGAGTGCTTTGCAGTCTTTGTAAGTAGCTTTTTGGTTTTCTGTATTCTTGAATCATTAGTAGACCACTCTGGCTGCTCAATGTGTAAAGAACTGGAATCCCAGGAAAAGGGGAGATTTAGTCTCTCATCTGGGATAAAAGTGCAGATGGCCAGGTGCTGTTATCAGAATGCCCACTGGTAAGAGAGAAGGAGGTGGTTCAGTTTACTTCCTCTCTTGTCTCAGATGCTGGGAGAAAAGTCACAAGCATACATGGCTAGGTGTGATTCCAGGAGCTTGAACGTGGCAGGTGATCTTCACCTCTTTCGAACCAGTTATGTGTGTACAGAAGTCCTAGTGTCTTATGCATGATGGTCACAGTTACAGAGAGGTTTCTGTTTTAGGCAGTAGTGATAATCAGAACAAATCGATTATAATTCCTCGTCTGTGGACCTTGAAGTCACATTGGGGGTGGTAACTTAGTATCTTGTACTCCCTTCTTCCCAAGTTTGTTTTGTTTTTTGTTTTGTTTTGTTTTTTGTTTTTTTGAGGAGAGTTTGGTTTTAATGTGGAGTGTTCAAGATTTCAATTCTTGGTTTTTACCATGTTCAAAATCTTGTTTTTTATTAATTTCTAAGATTTATTTATTTTAGGAAGAGAGAGAGAGAGGACAAGTGAGTGAGAGTGAGCAGGGGGAGGGGCAGAGACAGAAGGAGAGGGAGAGAGGAAAGCCCAAGCAGGCTCTCCACTGAGACTGGAGCCCTACATGGGGCTGAATCTCACGACCCCGAGATCATGACCTGAGCCGAAATCAAGAGTCGGACCCTCGACCAACTGAGCCACCCAAGCACCCCAAAAGCTTTTTCATATAGCACTTCGCTTTGTTCTTTTTTCCATTCTTTACTCTGTGTGTGTGTGCGTGTGTGTGCATGTGTGTGCGCGTGTGTGTGTGTGTGTGTTTATGTATATGAACCTGGAGGACAGTGGTCGCTGCTTCCACTGTTTTGATACACAAACCCCATACCTCCCTTCCCCCGCCTGCAGGTGGATCATGTAAGCAGCAGTGGTATCAACAGGGCCATGAAAAATCCATGGAAGGTTTTGAAGAAACACCCAATTTTTATATTAAATAAACATATTCATTAATGACTAGAATGAATGTTATAAACTAGTGTCGTTAGGGCTACAACTTTAGTTTTTCTCATCTTTGGGATTGGAAGATCCAGTTCCTCTGTCTCGAGGGGACCTTCCTGGCAAAGAGTGAGAAGCACTGAACTGATGCGTGCGGTTATTACAATTTGCTTTTTGCCCAGATTAAGAAAAGCCATTAACTTATTTATCAGGCTTGTCTGGTTTGGGACCCCCACTTTGCCACTTATTAGCTGTGTGAAGTTGTGCAAGTTATTTAAAATTCTCCATATAGTAATATGCTCATTACTTGCCATATACTTGAATGTGTGAAAAGCACTTGTAACAATATCTGACATGTCGTGGGTGTTGAAGAAACATTTGTGGAATCTACTAATAGTAATAATGATATATTTTATCAGTGCTTTCTTTTGAGTCTTAGTTTACCCAGTTTACATAACCAGGTGATGGGAACGTCTGATAGTAACGAAAAAGTTTTATTTTATTTTACTTTTTTTGAAAAAGTATTCTTTAAAACAAGGGACTTGGTTAGTTTGTCATTCTACTAAAATAACAAATACCAATGTACATTGTTTCGGCTCACGTCCTAATTCCAAATATAGTGGGAGGAAGATATGGTTTGTCAAAGTGTGGCACTTTGACCACCTGTAGTTCAGACCCCTAGGCCATATGGTGGAAGTGTTGGTATTTTCTCTTCAAAGGTAAGATCTAGCAAGCTATATTTTTAAAAATTTCCCCAGGAAAGTCTCATGTGCATGGAAGTTTTGAGAATCACTCTGAATAAAATTGTAATAGCACATGTATATGTTCTGGGTTACAAAATCAGGTTTTAACCATATCATGTAGTTGTGTTATCTACTAATCTGTCCCATACGTTTTTCTTTTTATTGCCCTTTGAAATAACTTTAAATGTATGCTTTTGTAGGAAATGCCTATAGCAGAAGATTTGATTGAAAATGATTGAACTGCTTGTCTCTGCTTGCTGATATAAAACCATTTTTTTACGGCATCCAAAACACATCACTGGACATTAGCTTTTCATTTAGCTTTTCGTTTAGATTAGATAATCTCCTAGTTAATGTGAAAATAAAAATATATACCAATAAAGGGGTGCCTGGGTGGCTCAGTCACTTGGGCTTCTGACTCTTGATTTCGCCTCAGGTCATGATCCCAGGGTCATGAGATCGAGCCCCATGTCAGGCTCTGTCCTCAGCAGGGAATCTGCTGGAAATTCTCTCTCTCCCTTTCCCTCTGCCCCTGCTTGCACATGCTATCATTCTCTCTCAAATAAATAAACAAATCTTTAAAAAAAATACATACTATAAATATACACTGTAAAAGTTAAGCTTTAAAAAGGTATCTAATGTCATATAAAAAGAGTCCGGGGGCACCTGGGTGGCTCAGTGGGTTAAAGCCTCTGCCTTCAGCTCAGGTCATGATCTCAGGGTCCTGGGTTCAAGTCGTGCATCGGGATCTCTGTTCAGCGGGGAGCCTGCTTCCTCCTCTCTCTCTGCTTGCCTCCCTGCCTACTTGTGATCTCTCTCTCTCTGTCAAATAAATAAATAAAATCTTTTTTAAAAAAAAAAAGAGTATCCGAAGCATTCACCATTTAATTTCTAGTTTATTTATTTTTATTTTTTAAAATTTATTTATTTGACAGAGAGAGAGCAACGAGGAGGGCGAGGGGCAGAGGGTAAAGCAGGTTCTCCACTGAGCAGGGAGCCAGACATGGGGCTCGATCCTGAGACTCTGGAATCATGACCTGAGCCAAGGTCAGATGGTTAACCAACTGGTTCACCCAGAAGTCCCTAATTTCTACTTTAAAAAGAAGTTTAATTTAAGGTACAAATATATTAAATAGCTAATTTTGCCACAATGCCAAGTTGTGGAACATAGAATTTGTTATTTGCTGTAATTATTTGAGTATACTCTGAGTAGACTTCCTCAGTGAACCAATTGGAATGAGTTCCTTCACAGACATGTGACTGAGTCACCTCAACACACTTTCTGACCTTAGACAGATGTACATCGAGGGAGCCATCTTACCTCCCTCAGAGCCAAATTCACTAGACATTTTAAATAGTTTCTTGTGCTTCTTCAGAATTCATTTTACTTCAAGAACTTCATATAGCATTGTTCTTATTTCCCAAAATAAATGATCAAAATATTCAGCCCTTTTGTCTAGTTGGAAGGCTGAAAAAGACAAAGCTAAAATCTTTGAACTTTAGAACAGAAAAACTACCAAGAAAACATACAAATAGATTTGTGGTCAATAAGCACATTAAAGTCCACATGACACTTATTGATAACTTAGATGATTTAAAGTGTTTTTCACAGTAGGTTTCTCCCTCTAAAATAATATTTTACAAAAGTATGTTGTGCTCATTACTCATTGAGTGAATTGCGTAGTTTAAATTCTCTCCAAAATTGGGATGGGGTGGGGGTAGAGAGGAGTCAAAGCAAACTGGTTTTTTGGGTTTTTTTTTAAAGGCATCGGGTTGTTTTTATCTCCATCAGAAACACAAGGAGCTAAGTGTCGGCCTGTTTTACTTAGAAGGAAATGTACAGGGATTTGTTAGCATAGTGGGTGTAGCAGTCAAGTTAGATACAATTGAAATTCTGTCATGGTGTAAAACAGTCTTATCGGCACTTGAGTTCAGTTTGCAAATCTGATATTCAGACCTGAATTACATGAAAGATTTCCTTGTAGTTCTGAAGTAGTGCTCAGAAGGAGCAAAGTTCATTCGGGGAAGTTGAAATTGACCAGAAGTAGTCTAATGCAAGTGTGTGAGGATGACTATAAAATCTGAAAATGAATTGTCAGTGTTAGTACAAAGGTAGTGTGACAACCTTCCCCAAGCCATGAAGATGGCTAAAGCATTATCTGAACAGGCTATTAAAATGACATGTCAGAATTTGCTCCACTGGATTCTTTTTTCCTTTAAATTAGATCACACTTCTATTGAATGGTAAAGGAGGATTTCAAAGACTAAATTTCCTAGGTTTTCCACAATAACATATTATCTTAATAATTTATACTTGAAACTGGTAACAAAATATAACACTATAATATATATATTACTGGTAAGTTAGAAGTAGAGAGAAAAAGGGAAAGCTTTTGATTACTTAGAATAGATGTTGGTAACAGACATTCCTCAGTAAAATCTGCATATGGAATTATTTCTTAGTGTAATTTCATTTAAGTCAAGAAAAAAAGTATGTGAGTCTCAGTAAGATATAAAACAGGCTTTTGAGAATAGGGAATAGAAGCACATTATAAAGACAAAAATAGTAAGGGAATTCAGTTAATACAACGTTAACCCTTTAACCACAAAAGTGCACTTAAAGTAATAGTTCTCTCCTGCCAAATGGAGTTTCAAAGGTAGACTACGTTAAACAAGCCTATGTTATCTCCCCACATGTGAGATATCTGATTCTATTCATGCGTCTACTGAATCAGTGGTAGTATTTTCTTGGTCTCTTAGTTAGGATAAATATTAAATGTGTACGCCATTGGTACAAAGCCATAATTGTAAGACAGTTTCTCTGTGAAACATTCATCATGGCTTAGGGGCAAACTCTACACTTATGAGTGTGCCCCCAATATCCGCATGTGAACTGAGGTGTAAGGATTAACCACAAATCCTTCATCTCGTTTACCTTCTTATTTAAGTGTCTCATTTTTCCAGAGTTCTTCTTTTTGATCTCTTACTTATGTGTGACTTTACAATTTGGGGAAAGTTTTAGCACAGAGGAAATTGTGTCTCTGTGTTTATTGTTGTATTACTATTTTGCATAGAAAATAGTTTAATTACTATCTTAACTCAAAACTTGCCTGGATATCTTGCTGTAAGCTAAGGCCATCTCTTTTCTATGATGGTACATGGTACAGAATTCTGCAGGAGCAAAAATGGTGTATATAATACTGAAATTATGCTAAAAAGGTACAGGTAGCTTTCTTTATAGTATTTTACCACATCTTAATGAAACACCTTTATAAAATGCTTACTTTTGGTAGTGTTGGGTGTGTGTGTAGGTGAGCCTTGCTCATTAGTTTGTTGAATATGAATGCACATTATCATCAATATGATAAAATAAGCAATTTAAACTTCTGAAATGCTCTAATGCTGAGAAACTGGAAAGGGACTTCAATTTGCACAATTAAGATACAATCCAAACCCCTTGCTTGGCCTACAGGGTCTATATAACTTGGTACCTGTTTGCATCCCCAGCTATGTCTCCCCAGACCCTCTACACCTTCCTCCTGTGTTCTGATCACTCTGGTCTTCTGGAAGTTGCTGGGACCACACCCCAATGGTTTCTTCAGAGTCTCTGCTCTCTGGATTTCAGTTCGAACAGCACCTTCTTAGAAATGCTTTTCCTGACCAGCGGATTTTAAGTAGCTACCCTTTCCCCTTAATCCGTATTAGTCTTTACCTCAGGACCCTGTTTATTTTTTTCATAGCACTTCTTAAGCACTCTATAGTCACTTTTAAAGTGTATTATATTGTGGGTCATTCTCCATTAGAATGTCGATCTCATGAGGACAGGTCTCATGTAGGTGTTCACCATTTTTATCTTTTGTGCCTAACAAAATGCTCAGTTTAGATGTGTTGAATAAACTGCAGATAATTAAATCAACTGCAAGTAGAATTTAATTCCATTAACCACTTAGTTACATTATATGGTTGATTATATGTCCAGTGTGTCTCTTTCCCTAAGTGGTAGTTCCTCAAGTTTGTGAAGTATGTGTGTGTGTGCGTGTGCGTGTGTGTGTGTGTGTGTGTGTGTGTGTGAGAGAGAGAGAGAGAGAGAGAGAGAGAGAGAGAGAGAGAGAGAGAATACTGTCCACACATTAAAGCAAATCTCCCAGCAGCTCCATAACCAGGACTTTGCCAGTCTGTATATAAAGGATGCCTGTCTCTTCCCAGGGATCGGTGCTAGAGAATCTAGGGAATAAACAGCCTAAAATGTCTATTCCTAAATGGATTCTTCAGTTAGCTGCTCAGTTCCCTGTGCTGTCCTCTTTAGTGCTTATCTCGACTCTATCAAAAAGAAGCTACCATCAGATCCTCACCAGGACCAAGGAAGGGTCTTTAACCCCTGCTAATCTGAGGCTGGAGCAGGTGGTTGGGTGCAAGGCTCAGCATTTGCCCGGAGGGGAAAGGGGCAGTTATGGCAGGCCTGAAGCTGGAGCAGCATAAGGCAACAGGAGGCATAAGCACCCCTCTAAAAGTCAGACATTCCTGAATTCGACAGCTGCCAAAATCCATGTCTTTAAAAATATGCTGTCGTTTTGACTTTTCACGTTTTTTGCGTTCCCTGATTTTCACCAAAGAGATCCATGCCTGGAAGGTATGAGTTTAAGTAGTGAAGCTATAGCATCAAGGGATTCATGAAAACAGTTGTGATTTGCCTGGTTCATACTGTCCTTCATCATATTAATATCAGGGTGCCTTTGTGTCAAAAAGCGATTGTTCCAATAATTATGCCTGATTGTGCCGACGGTAACACTTAGGACGTAATTTTCCAGATTTTTAGATGGGGACTTAAGTTTTAAGTATGAGTAATCCTATTAGCAAGATGTCTTTAATTCCAGAATTTTGGGAAAAATTAAAAGAAGCCCTAAGGCCACAATAACATTGATCAGAGTAGCTGTTTAATTTTTCTTGTGGACAGTTGTCCTTTTCTTAGTAACTATTAATTTTGAACTTAGTGCTAAGAGAAAAAGAGAAGGTTATTTGACCAGTACATGACACCTATAGTTTTAATTTGCCTGGTGGTAATAAGGATTGTTAATAATCTCTTGCTGTGAACATTTTTTGGGGGGTAAATATTTCCTTACTTTTTCCCCCTTTGGTTCCAAGTCAAAATAGCAGTTAAATTTAATATCAGATATTAGTTGTGATGTAAAATTTTGAGGACAGTAGCTTATTTACTCAGCTTAGTTTCTTCTCTTTTTTTTGTACTTTTGATTTACATAGACTCTGAAACATAAAAGTCTAGCTTGAACTTTCTGAGAGTTTTCTTTTTAAAAAAAAACACAAAACATCGTTTTGCTATAAAGTTACTCTAAGCCAAAGATTCTTGAGAGATTGAGATTTGCATTTATCCCTTTGTTATGTGGGAAGGGAAAGAACAGACTTCTACACTATGGTCTTGGAAAAGTTGTTAGAGTTTATGAGACTTTCTAGAGAAATTGAAGAAATAAGGAATGCCATGACTCTGGTCATTTTTGTAACTCCTTTTTGTTTTGAAAACTGAGAGTTGTGTGTGACTTGGCTCATTCTGCCAGAATTCGTTCTTGAACATGGTTGTTTCTGTTTCTGTCAGGCGTTTAGATGCCAACCATATAACCTCAGTCCCTGAGGACAGTTTTGAGGGGCTCGCTCAGTTACGACATCTGTGGCTGGATGACAACAGCTTGACGGAGGTGCCCGTGCATCCCCTCAGCAATCTGCCAACTCTGCAGGCACTGACCTTGGCTCTCAACAAAATCTCAAGCATCCCTGACTATGCATTTACCAATCTTTCAAGCCTGGTAGTTCTGTAAGTATCCATCCCCTTACATACTATATATTTGTGTGAATTTGGGGGCAAAAGCATACTTCTTGTGACAAATTATTATGAAAGTACCTCACTTTCGATTATGCTTCTGAAGAGATACTGTTTGGGGGAGTTGCGTATTTTTATTTATTTATTTATTTTGACAAAATTAAATGTGCTGACTTTTTAAAAGACAAGATAGGATAATTACAAGATTAACATCTGATAACTGTTGAATCTTTCTAAACTATGTGGCCTTTTGTAATCATAAGAAGAAATTGGGACATTCAGCAAATACTTGGACAGCTTTTACTTGTGTGCCAGCAATGTATTCAGTGTTAAAAGAAGTGGCATTGTTTTCAGGCGTTTACAGAAAATAAGTTTCAGTGATAGTTCATGTTTTGCCCATCTTGTCTGTTCAAAGAATATATGCTGTGTTTTTAATCTTTGAAAACTTGGACATAAAAAAACGGCATTTCTTTTAAAATCTGTTAGTCACTCTCAGTGGTGGAAGGTGATGTACTTCCCTCTGTGCTGGTCTCCCCACCTCCCCAGAAAGGGAGCTCACCAAAATTTCACTTCATGTAATGAAAGGCTCATCAGAGCTTTTCTTCTGATATGGGTAAATATTAAAGAATCTTCAGTGTGTGTACCATTTTTCCACAAGAGATCCTTTCCGTGTTCAGTGACTCCGAGTCTGTGAAGCATATATCAAGAGATATGCAATTTGTTGTCCATTACTCAAGGGTTGGAATGTTTAGCTATGTGGTTCCTTTAAAAGCCAATTTAGACACATAAAACATCATAATAGTTGCTATTGGGTGATGTAAAAGTCGTTTCAACGTTTTTTTCCATAGGCATCTTCATAACAATAAAATTAAAAATTTGGGTCAGCACTGTTTCGATGGACTAGATAACCTGGAGACCTTGTAAGTTGATTTATTTCAGATGATTATGTTGTGATAATGATACAATGTTGTATTTCCTTGCAGAAAAGGGAAAAATAATGGTCTTGAGTTCAGCTTACTATTAATTGGCTTTAATACATGACTAAATTCTTGCCATCAAATAACACAGTTAGGAATACTAATCTCAGTTTATGGTTAAAAATGGTGCACAAGTTTGGACTTGATATTTCTTTCAAAAGTGCATGTAAAAAGCAGCTTGATTTGCCAGGCCGTCTGTCTACTCTCTCAAAAATTTTGGCTTTGTTAAAATATGTGACAGACAGTTTTGGAACATTGAAACTTATAAAATTAATTCTGGAAAAAAAATCTTTTTTTGTTTGTTTTTTTCCATAATTTCAGTTGCCTTACCTAATTATTAACCCTGGATTTGAATATTTTCTCTGCTTTCTTATATGCTAAATGAAATAAACTTTTCCATTTTGCTTAGGATACTTTTATTGTTATTCCTACTAGTTACAGTAATTGGGAATTCTGACTGTTTCAACTACACATTGCACCACTGTTTGAGCAAAAGATATCGTGCAGCTATGTGTAATTAAGACTAGGATCTTTATCGCCTTTGTTTTAGTTTATTTTAGTTGTCCTCATTAGAAGATTTGTAGTATATGCTATTGTAGCATAGTAAATAAATCAGAAAATGTCCCAGTTAGTTAGGTTAGTAACATTTGATTGGAATGCTCAGACTTTGTAATATTTTGTTGAACTGAATATTCTGGTTAGCTGTCAGTTAATGAGAAGGCTTAAAACCTTTTAGTTCTTTATTAATCTACTTTCCTGTCTAAACAACCAAAGGATAGTGAACATCAATGGATACTTGAAGGTTGAAGCTCTTGAAGAAGATAGTTCCAAGCTCAGTTCTCCTTTACTAAGTATGTAAATACCAGTGTATCAGAAGACCAGATGGATTTTCTGATATTGGACTGTGTATACTCTTCCAATTATATGAAAATGAAACCTCTTTTTTGCAGCTCAATTATTATGTGCCACTTTTCTATCTATGTAGAAAAGAAGAACAAATAGGTTCCTAAAGAGCTGGGCCTTTGATTTTATGTTACTCTCATTCTGAAATCAACCATGATAATCATATGCCAACATGCTCTTTAGGTTATAAAAGAAATTAAAACTTAAACACTCAGAATTAACACTTTTTAGTACAGATCACTATGGTTTTTCTCTCTCCTAATTAATTTAACATTTTCAACAAATTATAACCTGCTTCAAGACCGTAATTGTGGGAAAACCATCCTGGTCCTTCCCCTTGTTCATACTTGTCTCCAGTCATCCACCTGATAGTAGGGCTGAGGTCAGCTGCCCTCATGCCAGAATTTCAGGAAGTCACTCCAAACCTCAAATGGAAACTTTGGTTTTAGGCTATTGTCATTTAGAAATGGACATTTCATAAATTCTGTTTTATGGTGAATTTCCTGAGAACTGTCATTCAGATGATTCGTTTGTTTAATGTACCAATAATATGTGATTGAGATTCCTTGACCTTGTAAAATGAACTTAAAACCCTCATAGATGAATTACGATTCTTTTTTTTTTTCTATTCAGTATTCTAAGAAAAGGTATAAGAAACTACAATGGGGGATGTATGTAAGAACATTGAAGAGTAGTACCATTTATAAGGCATTTTGGTACAAATGTATTCCTTAAAAATCACATCCTCTAGATGGTAATCTCTCATTTTTTTCTAGGGACTTGAATTATAATAACTTGGGGGAATTTCCTCAGGCTATTAAAGCCCTTCCTAGCCTGAAAGAGCTGTGAGTATTGTTTTGGTCTTTCTATGCCTTAGTATCCTTCGAACTCACCACTTAATGTTCCAATGGTGAGATTAGAAAATCTCTTTGCTCCATTACATATATCACAATACAGAAACACTCATGTGATCACACAGACTGGATTATGTTAGTTAGTGCAGACAGTTTTGAGCCTGAATTTCTGTGCTGGGCTATGTACTGCTGAAACAAGAGCCATAAAGTATGGTCCTTGCTAGTTAGGAGCTCGGAGTCTTAGTGGCACTGGAGAGGCTAACCACATAAGACAGAGAGCAGTTGCTAGATAGAAATAAGTGCTAAATGAAGAGGGTAAATGAATCATTCCAGAAAAGACCTCATTGAGAATTGGGGTCATTGGAAAAGTTAGCACTAAAGAGAAAGAATTTGACTGGAGTTAGAAGGGTACGTGTGTGTGTGTATTTATTGTAAAGATTTATTTATTTTGAGAGAGAGACAGAGAGAGCAGAAATTGAGGGAGAGAGGGAATCTCAAGCAGACCCATGCCCAGCACAGAGTCTGATGCAGGGCTCAATCTCACAATCCTGAGATTCTGAGCCACCCAGGCTCACAATCCTGAGATTCTTTAACTGGCTGAGTCACCCAGGCACCCAAAAGGGTGGAAATATTTAAATAAATGAAAGGTTAAGGGGGCATTTTAGATGTTGGCTTTGTCAAGGGCAGAGATAGGAATGTACATGGCATCACAGGGCTTGTGTGTCATACGTTGACAGCAAATACTCTGAAATGGGTTGCTTAAGGACAAAATGCAAGATGACAGAGGAATATGGAGGTTAAAACACATTATGATTCTCACTCATGGTCTAAAGTTCTTTGTTGACAAAGCAACCACTCAGCGTGTATGAGAGATATGAGGAATACCAGCTTAAGCATGGATTTAAGAAGAATTAGGAAATGGTCCTGGAAAGGATGAGATGGAATTAAAACTTCAGTTTCCTCACACTTTTGGAATTTTCATGTAGTTGTTATCAGTTGTGTTTCACATAATACTGAACAGGGCTAGATATTCAGGTTTTAACTTATTTCACAAGGGGACATGTGTTTCAAAATATTTTTCTCCTTCTTTAGGTTATTTCATAGTAATTCTATTTCTGTTATCCCTGATGGAGCATTTGATGGCAATCCACTCTTAAGAACTATGTAAGTAGTTTTGAAGTTTTGTTTTAATATAGAATCATGGAAAGCACGTCTGTATGATGCCAGGCATCTCAATGAAGAATGAAAATTCAGGCTTTTAGATATATGAACTTTTTGAACATAGATGTAGTGTTGGATGGCTTGTGAACATAGGAAAACTTTACTTTTTTGGGTATTTTTACAGACATTTGTATGATAATCCTCTGTCTTTTGTGGGGAACTCAGCATTTCACAATTTATCTGATCTGCATTCCTTGTAAGTATTATACCAATTTTATTTTTAAATTTTTATTCTTTTTTTTAGTATTATACAAATTGTAAACCAAACTTGAATACCTATGTAGTTGCTTTAATGGAAAACTAGAAGGTATTATTGTAGCTCCAGAAGAAAAAAATTTTTATTTTTTTTTCCCTTGGGCGACAGTCCAAAGGACAATTCTGTAGATTTATGATCGTTCTTATTTATGTGAACACTTGGCCTAATTAGCACAGTTTCAGGTACATTCAAGAATTGAAACTGATTTTATTTTTAGGTATAGTAGTTCTGTAATTTTAAACTGTTCAAAAAATAAAATGAAAATATTATCTATGAAAGTTTTTCATTTTAAACTCCATTTTCTCTCCCGATCTCTTGAAGAGTCATTCGAGGTGCAAGCATGGTGCAGCAGTTCCCCAATTTGACAGGAACGGTCCATCTGGAGAGTCTGTGAGTGTGGCTGTTTTTGAAGAGGGGTAGTGTAACTATAACATGCGGGCCTGCTCAGCACGGTGCCGGTGCTTTTTGGTGATGACGCTGGGTTTGCGTTGGTTCCTGTATCTCTCTCTGTGAATAGCATGCATGGAGATGCATATATGTTGGGTTTGGGCTCAGTCAGCTCAGGTAACGGATAGCCTGGTACATGGATATTAGATCTGAAAAGTTCACTGAAAATATAGGCAGTGAGTAAATGCCAAATTTGAAGCCATGCTTTAGGAATTCAGAAGTGGAGCAATTGATGTAGAGTATCAGAGAAAGCTTTAGGGAGGAGGTGTGATGTTTTCAAAACTGAATCCTGTCAGGTTTCCCAGAGCTCGGGCATTTATTTCGAAAGGCAGGAACTAGTAAAATGGGGGATACTGAAAATTTCCTCAGGGGTGGCATACAGATGATCATGTATAGCTAGAATTGCATGTGTTTAATGGACTGTGGGTGTGATACGGAGAAATTTGGAAAATCATTTGGGTCACAGTTTTAAAATGGCAGTCGTTGAACATGGAACAATTGGTTATGACACATCTTCCTAGTGGATGGTCTGTGAATGGGGTATATATGGATCTAAGCTTTTGCTGACCTGAGCCCTCCAGACAGCCAGAAAGAACCTGAGCTGGCTAAGGGTCTCCAGCCACAGGGAGCCTTACCAGAGTAGGTCACATAAATGTTATGATTTTCACATGTGCCAAGATGTAAGGAAAAAGAGGTCCGGAAACATTGGGCTCAGAAGTTTAAACGTGTCTGTTAAGGTGATTTGAATGTGCCGAGTACGTGGCAGTAGGTGGTGTAAGGAGGGTAAGAGAGACTAGAGATGGGAAGAACCACAAGGAGATCCTGGGAATAATCCCCTTGCTAAATGAACACCTTTAACACCACTGGCATTCCTCTGAGTGGCCTCATTTCAAGAGTGATCTGCATAATAGTAAAAACGAAGAAAAGAGTCAGATGCTGACACACCACAAAGGAAGAAACTATAGGAATTGGTATTAACTGCAGATGGGAATGTGGAAAGGAGGGAGGAAGAGAACATTTCAGAACAGTGAGTTAGGTTGACTAGGTTTGGAACGCAGGATGCTAAGTTGGCTTCGCAAGTTTTGGGTATGAGGTGGTGTTACAGGTGATTGTTGTCACACTGTGGCTGTGGATTAGTATTTTTTTGTTGGTCCACATGAGAAATCAGCCTCATTGTCTGGACAATATTAACATCTCATGTTACAAGCTTTTCTGCCTTACTATGAAAATGAAATCCACAATGGAGTCTTAATCCACTACCCGACATGTCTGACTTTAAGGAGTAAGTAGGAAGTGGGATACACGGGCTTTAATTCATAGGCAAATATCTGTTTCTTTTTCTATGTGAGAATAGCATTTTGTTTATCCTCTCAACTCGAAACATTTCTTAGGTGAACAATGTTTTTCCACAGGACCTTGACAGGCACGAAGATTAGCAGCATATCCAGTAACTTGTGCCAAGAACAAAAGATGCTTAGGACTTTGTAAGTTGGGTCCCTCTTCCCTTCTCATACTTTTTCTTTTATGTGCTTCACATATATTGTTTTATTTTTGATAAGCTATTTACATGAGCTGATTTTAGGGTAGAATTGTGTCTTATTTGTTCCCTTTATGAAAATGAGCAGGTGTTTTCATGACCTCAGGGTAGGTAACGTTCATTTCAATTTGACTGTAGGGTGATATATATGTCACACATCTTGAGACTTTTACTTTGAGTAAAGTAAAACCAGACTAGTCTTTTCCTTGGTATTTTTCCTATATGGACTCCCTTGTCCTTATCCTAGATGCCCCAGGAGTGTCAGCTTTCCATGTCTTTCTTTTTCATCCATAACCTAAGCAGAGCCCAAATCTTTCTTGGGTCAGGACCCAGCTAAGCAGGGAGCTTTCCAAAAATTTAAACTATCCTAGAAATTAAAAATAAATAAAGGATGTAAAAATGTCACAAGAACAAACAATTAAGTTGCTAAGCTGTTAATAAGTATTCAGTGGAGAGAGATAGTAACAAAATAAGTGACTGATTGATGAAGCAAATCATTAAATGTTGTGGAGTATCAAGCACAGTGATCATTACTGAGGAAACACTGCAGTGGGATTAACTGAGGGTTATTGAGTCCCTGTATTTGATTTAATATAATTTTTTTGAAAATGTGAGCTATGCATACCACCCCTCACAGCTTTATAATTAAATAACAACATACAAATTGTTTATAATATAAATAATATAAAAATATTAAAAAACATAATCTACCACTTATACAAAATTTTATATATTTTCCATATTTTTATATATTTAACTTTATATGCTTAATGTTTTTAATAATTTTACTTAAAGATTGAAAAAATTTAAATGTTTTTAATATATTTTATATTGTCGATACTCAACATTATGTACTTGAAGTTTGAAAATTGTAAACCTGCTGTGTCACTGAGGTACTCTAGAAGTTTACAAGTCTTAGAAAAAAATAGTTGCTTTTCTTCAGCTCTCTATTACAGATCTTGGCGCTGCTTTCAATACTTCTGAGTATAGCTCTTTTAACTTAGTGTTCTGATAACATAGAAATTAATTTGTTAATTTTTGTTTTAAGGGACTTGTCTTACAACAATATAAAAGACCTTCCAAGCTTTAATGGTTGCCATGCTCTGGAAGAAATGTAAGTTGGTCTTTGACTTCCTCTTTTTGCTGTGGTTTATTGTTGAGTCACTGAACATGTCCTATTTTAAATAATAGCTTTAATATTAAGAAATTAGAAATATTAAGGAAATAGATGTATATAATAAGGTGTTCCTGTGAATGAATGTCGAATTGCACTAGCTATGGTCATGCAACCAGCATTTCTTAGGTATTTATCAGGCATTCTGGGAGACATTATAGGAGGAGGGCTGTGTATACAAAAAACAAACAAACAAAAACTGTTCCTGGCTATGGAGGGAAATCAAACATGGATACCTGCTGTGTACCTATGAGCTCTGGTGGCAGTTGGTTGGGAGGATGTAGAGGAAGGCGTTAATTCTCCTGTTTCCAATCCCTTTCTTCCTCTAGCCTTCTTCCTGCAGTACTTGGTATGGTTGTGTTGTCCTGGGTCCTTTTTTACCATGTTGTCTTCCTGCTCTCCTCAGTGGGGTTGTTAAGGAATTTAGATAGTATACATTAATTCCCAGTAGAATTTGGGATGGAATACCAATTAGTCTAACCCTGTGGTGTTATAGACGAGGAAATGGCAGTTCTTTTTACTTTCAACAAGATCAGTCATTGTTACTGATGAATGAGTATCTCAACTTAGAAAAAGTTGAAGAAATGTTATCTTTCAAAATCGAAAATAATTTTTTTCTCTTTTTTCTTTCATTCTTCTTTTTTATTTTTAAGTTCTTTGCAACGTAATCAGATCCACCAAATAAAAGAAGGTACTTTTCAAGGCCTGATATCTCTGAGGATTCTGTAAGTTTCTCTCTGATTTTTAGAAACAAATACAGTTTTTGTCCAGTTATAAATTAATATATCATTATAATTCCCATGATAGATATATTTAAAGATACGACTTAAAAAATATTAAAAAAAAAAAAAAAACCTAAGGGGGGAAAAAAAAGGGTGCCTGGGTGGCTCAGTGGGTTAAAGCCTCTGCCTTCGGCTCAGGTCATGATCTCAGGGTCCTGGGATCGAGGCCCGCATCGGGCTCTCTGCTCAGCGGGGAGCCTGCTTCCTCCTCTCTCTCTGCCTGCCTCTCTGCCTACTTGTGATCTCTCTCTCTCTCTCTCTCTCTCTCTGTCAAATAAATAAACAAAATCTTTAAAAAAAAACCTAAGAATAAAGATACGACTTATTACGTGTAAATATTGTTCAAATTTAACCACATGGTACTTTATCAATAATCCGCTTTCAGTAATTTTTAAGCTAAAAACATTAGCTTTTTATTTAGTATTTTTTACCTTTTACCTTAGCTGATTTATGACATCGTATGGTGGTTAGTGAAAAAGCATAACGTGTATAACCTAAGAGGTGGAGCTTGTTTGTTTTCTTGTCATGCTAATGAGATTTGCCAATTCAGTAGGGCAGGGGTAGGCAAACTATATAGCCTATGGGCCAGGTCCAACCCGCCTCCGATTTTTGTAAATTAGGTTTTACTAGAACAGAGCCATGCCCTTTTGAGTAAGTGTTGTCTAAAGCTGCTTTCACCATACTGTGGCAGAGTTAAGTAGTGGGGAGTAGAGACCATATGACCTAGAGGTGAAGATATTTGCTGTCTGGCCCTCTACAGAAAAAATGGGCTGACCCTGGCGCTGGGGTATATATCGTCACAAATACAGCTAATAAATAGCAGAAGCACTCATTAGAAAAAAATGTATTTGCATTTGAGTGTGTATTTGTGCCAAATATTCTCTTAAGCACTTGGGGATAGAGAGGTGGCTAAGACAGGCCTTGTCCCCACCTTCCCAGAATTTTAGTGCAGAAAACACAATACGCTAAAATAGTGACCATTTTTAAAATACACAGTAAATTTGAAAAATTGAAGGTGAAGTGAAGTTACATATATTGAATCCTGTCTTCCAGTAGATCCCCAGTAAGAAACTGAAAATGCTTTCTACTGGAAAATATTTTATTGGAGGTTCGGATCTTTCCTTGTGCCTGGCAGGCTTACCGTGTGTAGGTCTGGGCAGTAGCGAGGAAAGGGACTGGCTCCTAGCTGCCATCACTTGTAGAGCACTGATAAGCGACAACAATGAAAAGCTGGCCTTTCCATGATTTGGAACCAAGTTTGTCCGGTTGTCCTGTGATCTGGGAGATGCATAATGGAATGAATTTATCCAGCCTTTAAATTTCCATTAACGCGCAGTTTAAGTGTGGTTGCAGATTAGTTCCCTGTTTTTATTAATTCTCCAAGATCAGACTTTCTCAGGGTATGTTTCTGAATATAGTACGGGTTTGGTGTTGATAGGATTTTTATTTCCTGCTCGGGAAAGAATGGTATCTGAAGCCTTCTGGAATGCTCATGTTTACATATTGATTATTTGTCTTCCCTGGGGGAGTGGGGGGCTTATCACTGACCTTTGAAAAAGCAAATAGTATGAAACCTGTTTTTATTTTCGGCTTTGTCAGGAGCTGAGTTTTTCCTCACCTACTTGATAGTGTCAAAGGTTATATCATATCATTTATATTTTTGAACTTGTACCAGAATGATAAGGTGGAGAAAATTCACAACTGTTTTGAAACAGATGCCAACTAGAATTACTGCTCCATGGAACCCATTCCAAGAAATAGATTTTTGTGAAGGGGAGGGATTCAACATAAACATGAAGTTGTTGGTCAAGATTAATAAGATTTGTTATCTTATCAGGGATACTGTGACTACCTCAGATTCCACAGTGTGGTCAAAGTAGCTGCAATTTGAATTTATTTGAAAAGATTAACAATGCTACTCTTGTAATTGCAGAGATCTGAGTAGAAACCTGATCCATGAAATTCACAACAGAGCTTTTGCCAAGCTTGGGTCAATAACTAACCTGTAAGTTGATGATTTTATGCAGTAATACTATGAAAGAAATGAATCGTCTATGGAAACTTGTGTTTTAGCGTTGTCCTGTGGAAATATTTTTCTGTTCAGTTGCTGCCTTGTATAAATGCTAAGCTGCATTCGTACCGTAATGCCTTCTTAGATGGCAAGATGAATGCCAGATCTATTGTTTTAGCACACTTGAACTTCCTCCTTGTACAACTCTAATATTTATGATGTTTACACATGTACAGATGTTTTTGTGTAACTTGCATCCTAGGAATTAATTTGAAGTCTCATTCACATTTCAGAGATATAAGTTTCAATGAATTAACTACATTGCCTACGGAAGGCCTGAATGGGCTAAATCAACTGAAACTTGTTGGCAACTTCAAGCTAAAAGAAGCCTTAGCAGCAAAGGATTTTGTTAATCTCAGGTGTGTTTTTACTTATTCTTCTTTTTTGTCGGAGTTATGGCAGCCCCCTAAATTATAGAGTATGCTAGTTTTTTTGCTGTGGTTCCCAGATTTTCTGGGAGGTTATAATTTAAGACTATTTTCTACCTCAGTCCTCACAAATTTGGTAAAAAATAGAACATGAGCATTATTCTGTAGTTTTTGAGAACATGAATTAGAGCCCTTGAGACTGTCAGAGAGAGAACATAGCCATTCATCAGACTGGTTTTTCATACAGCAGATTTGTCATTAACAATGTGGCAGGAGCCCCTTAAGTGTGAACCTACAGAAAATTGGCACAATGCTCTAATATTTCATAAAGACATTTGATACATAGAGACAGAGCTTGGGGATAGTATGTGGGAGAAGAGAATAAATATGTCTACGGTACTTATGTGAACAAAGTACATTCATTTAGTGGTATAAAGTCACAAAAGATCTGGGACATTGATTTTTAAATGAAATTACCAGTCTCATATGATAAATTAGGCATGGTTAATTCATGTATAAAAGGGATCTGATAAGATTTCACTTTAAATTGCAGTATACTGCTAAATTTTAAATATGGTTTGTTTTAAATTCAGTTTTTAAAAGCATATCTTATATGAAAAGAGAAAGTCATGGTGTCATCTGATAGGAGAGTTCTTTTCACAGATGAGAAAACTGAGGCCCAGAGAGGCTAATGACCAGATTTTAAAGCACATGACAGTCAGGTCTTTCTGACTATGGGGCTCTTAAAGATTGGAGTACTTTTTACAAAACAAAAACATGTCTGTGAAGTTGTCATTCAATGTAGATTTTACCATTTTTTTCAGGTCTTTATCAGTACCATATGCTTATCAGTGCTGTGCATTTTGGGGTTGTGACTCGTATGCACATTCAAACACAGAAGATACCAGCCTCCAAGACCACAGTGTGGCAAAGGACAAAGGCGAGTGCATGTACTTCTAAAAATAGAACACTCTTTATGGCATTAATTCAAGTCTCTGCTATTGTAATCATTTGTGAAGGCTAAATATGAAATATGTGAGAAAATGGCATTTACTGTGTTACTGGCATCTTTGTTATGAAGCCTCATGCAAGCTGAATTTACATCATATACAAGAGATAAGATTGCAGAAAAGTATGGTTCTTTTCAACTGCATAAAGCTTAAATTAAACACAGTTTATGTTACCTATTCAGGTCCCACTGATGCAGCAGGTGTCACGAGCAGTGTGGAGAATGAAGAACATAGTCAAATAATTATCCACTGTACACCCTCCACAGGTATGCCCGACACATTTTGCTGCAGTTTCTTGCTTTAAATGAACATTAGGCAAATATATCTGAAATATGTGGGGAAACGTGATTTTTTTTATAACAAGAGTGGGACTAGATGATGTCATAAGGCCTTCTGCCTCAAAGTGTGGTCTGTGTACCAGGATCTTAGGCGTCTCTTACAGATTCTCAGTCCCAGACTTATTGACTCAGAGTCTCAGTGTTAACAAGCTCCCCAGAGGGTTATGGGCATTCAAAATTGAGAGGCAAAATTGAGTGCTTCTTTAACTCTAGGACTAGTTCTAGAAGTTACTAATCTGTAAGGATTTTTAGTGTTTCCCTCCCCCCCTTTTTTTTATTCAACCTTGCTTTTCCTTTTCATTCTACTTTATTTCCTTGAACTTTAGTAGACTTGGGAAAGTTACTAAAGTGAGACCATATATTTAGTTGTGACGTAATGTTGGATTAGGCCTCATTTATGAGGAAAGATGGATTTGGAATTTTTTTTTTT